>PISX010006873.1:0-21024 GCA_004024625.1 Mellivora capensis
AGTGAAATAAGTCAATCAGAGAAAGACAACTATCATATGATATCCCTGATATGAGGAAGTGGAGATGCAACATGGGGGACTAGGGGGGTAGAAAAAGAAGAAAAGAAACAAGATGGGATTGGGAGGGAGACAAACCATAAGTGACTCTTAATCTCACAAAACAAACTGAGGGTTGCTGGGGGGAGGGGGGAGGGAAAGGTGGGTGGGGTAATGGACTTTGGGGAGGGTATGTGCTATGGTTAGTGCTGTGAAGTGTGTAAACCTGGCAATTCACAGACATGTACCCCTGGGGATAAAAATATGTTTATAAAAAAATAAATAAATAAAAATTAAAAAAAAAAAAGTTCAGTTCTGGGCTCCATGATTTGCTAGAGATATTAACAACTATCCAGAAGAGAGGTAAAGAGACTGCAAAGAAGCCATGTTGAAGAAGAGTAGTTAAATATACTGGAAATAATTAGCTTGCAGAAGAGAAAATGAAAACAAGATGGCTGTACTTGTGGTATCTAATATATGAAAGATAATTTTGTAGAAGAGTTATTTGCTACATTCGCAAGCTTCTGAGAGCAGACCTAAGAAAAAGGGATTAAAGAAATATATAGAGTTAGGGTTTAGAGTATTATGACAAATAACAATTTACTGATTAGAATTATCTGAAGATAAAAAGTAGATTCCTATTTGTGAAAAGAATAAAGACAAGCAGCCATGTCTGCTTTTTTGGATCTGTATACATTATCTGAGGAACAGGAGAATCATATTTTAGATGAATTTTAGTCCCTACAAATGTTCATACCAATCACCACTCATCCAACACTGGACTTTATTTTGTCCTGACTGGCTCCCAGCTTTGATTCCCATCTGTTTCCACCCCTGGACCTGCCTGGCTTTGTGGTATATAGCCCAAGTTCTAATTACCTACTCCTGACATCCATTTATCTTTGATCTTAGATGCAATAGCATTTTAATTATTTTATCTGAATGATTACAATTCTAGCCTTCGACTATATAGTAGATCCCTGACCCAAACCCAAGCCTGGGTTTTTCACCTACTCTATACCAGGTATTATTCTAGGACCTGGGGATATAACAATGCTTATTGTTTGTAAATGATTCTAATCTGAGCAGCATCTTAGATGAACCTTATTTTCTTATCCATGTTGTATAAGAAGGATAATACTCACAGGAGGGTACTATTTTGTACTGTTTAAAGATATTTATTTCATTTAACACAAGTGATACTTGCTACTTGGTAGGTAGTGTTCTAAGCAGTTTACACATACCATATTACATAATCCTGGTAATATGTCTGCAAAATAGGCCCTATTATTATTCCCATGTTACTGATAGGAAAATTGAGACCAAAGAAATTCAGTAACTTACCCAAGGCCACCAAAAATGACAGAACCAGGATTCAAACATAGACCATCTAGCTCCAGAACTCCTGTTTGTAATCTCAAAGCATTGAGTGAAAGTTTTATTAGCTTAGATGGAGGTGTTCCCTTTCCTTCCTTCCTTTCTCTGATCTTATTTATAGCACCCAGAAAGGCTCTTTCAAGGGAAGCCATCCCACTAGAGTACTGAACCTGAAAACCACATCCATTTCTGAGTTCCAGAAGGTATTTGTTGGATAAGTGTCTGACAGATCTTAGCATAACTATAAAGTGGAAATTCAGCACTCTGCTTGACTCCACCCTATGGACTGGGTTAAAGAAATGGAGTAGGAGTGAGAGGAAAAGCAGGATGAAGAGAATGCTTAGTTGCAAATGCTATCTTATTAAAAGTACAATTATCTAATGCCCACAAAAAATATTCTTCAACTATTATTGTCACTTTTACAAAATATATGGCTCAAGGATGAAATTAAAACTATCAAACTGCTTCCATTATAAGATAACGTGGGTTGTTTATTTTTCATGCTTATATTATGCCTAATTGCTGGGCATAGCCCATAAAACTAAAGCTGTTTCTTTGGTAATTCAAGTACTTCATTGGGAGCAGCACAGAGAGATTGGCCTCTGTAGGTACAGAGATTTTAAAAAGGCCGCTTATATACTTAAACAACACTGTTGAGTACATGACTGTCCACAAATCTATCCCTCTCCAAATATTGCCTAAGCTTTTGGCCCAATCTTGAATATGTTGGTTTATCATAACGGTTTCCTAATCACCAAAATTTTTTATTGATCCTTTGCATATCATCAAAGGATTTTTTTTTTTAGCATGTTTTGACTGTCCAACATGTGCCAGCCATTGTGCAAGGTTCTAGAGCACAAAAATGAAGAAAACAGCATCTGGTCTTTTACCTCAGAGCTCATACCTCTGAAGGTAGTCTCTAGAAATAGAGAATATGTACCATAATGAAGGTATGTACTGAATATTATTATGTTGTAAAACCTGGAGGAGGGGTATCATTTATTATTTATCCAATAAATAGTTAAAATGTGTCAAATAGGAATTAGACATTGTGCTAGATATTGACAGGAGGTGAGGAAGTAAAGATAGAGATTGTAGACAATTCTTTGAGGAGTTTTGTGGTGAGGAACAGCAGAGAAATTACATCTTAAATGGGTCTAGGGAGGATGAGTTGGGTAATCAATAGGCAGGTTTGTGTGAAGGTGGAAAAGACCCAAGAGAGGTAGAAAATTGATAATGCAGAATAAAATGGAGGTAATTGAAGAATCAAAGTCCTTGAAAAGGCAGGAGGAAGACTGATGTAGGTCACAAGGGAAGGTGTTGACTTAGAAAGGCTCAGGAGCTGTGTTTTGATTCGAACAGGAGAGAAGGTAGATTCTGTGACCAGAGATAGAGGAGGAAGGGGTTGTGAAAAGATGAATCGGTTGTCAGCTGGTTGCTTCTTTTTTATATATATAGTAAGGTTATCTGCTAGTGAAGGTAGGAGGGATGTTGGATATTTTGAGGTACACAGAGAAGGCAAAAAAATTCATTCTAGAGAGCAAGAAAGTGAGTTTACGAGGTAGATAGACTTTCTCAGAGTTTTAAGTGCTTATTTAAGATTTTGCTTTTAAATTTGAAGGGAGTCAAAAACAAACTTTTCTTCAGCCAGGTCCATTAGTGATATGTGCAGTAACAGAGTAAGCCGATGGTTGGATTTAATTATTGTGGAGTTTTCCTCAAAGTGAGTCCATCAGAAAGAGGGGTAAGCAAGGCTGTTTCCATGGAAATAGTAATAGTGGTGGGCCATGAAATATGAGCTAAATGAGAAGGAAAGTGAAACACAATGAACAATTTTAAAAACACTTGTCGATTTTGTCTGTTTGGGGCTTCAAGATCTTTCTTCTATTACATGGATAGGATATGGCTGATAGAGGGGCCTGTTTAACAATATCTGAAGGGGATCTTGAACTCAAATTTTTTTTTTTTAAATAGCAAAATGAAAATAGTAAAATAGGAACTTTCTAATGAGATCTACATTTTGTTATATGTCACATAAAATGAATTATAAATGATGGCTAATGTATGCTGATTGGCCTGCAATTTCTTCTGAGTCTAAACTTTTGATAAACTTCACAATCAATGAATTTAAAGGAATAAGTATAGGACAGTGTAAAGAATCTACTCCGCATTCTAATTTTTGTTACATTTGGTCTAAGATGGTGGTTTCTTGCTTCAAAGACCTTATTCATTATTATAGAATGTTCTTATTATCTGTTCAATAAGAAATGGCTCTGAGCTCTAGTTTCTGATTTTTTTTAATGCATCCATGTTCTCTTCGTTCCCAATATTTGTTCTGCAAAATCCCTATTCTTGGTCTTTTTATTACATGGGAAAATTGCATAAAGAACATCCATCAATAGAACTATGGAGAATTTTCCAGACAGAATAATCTAGAACAAACGCTGGCAAACTATAACCCCATGGGTTAATTCTTGCTTTTCTAAATAAAACTTTATTGGAACCTAAGCATACTCATTCATTTATGTATTGCCTATGGCAGAGGTGAACAGTCGTGACAGCGATATGGATTACAAAGTCTAAACTTACTATCTGACTCTTAACAGAAAATATTTACTAATCTCTGGCTTAGAATAGCATTGTGTATATACCTCAGGTCCAGTAGTGAAAGGTTCTGTTGGTCTCTCGTCAGCAGGTGACTATGGTGCACAGAAAGAAAGGCAGGCTCCCCAAGGACTTCTCTAACTTACCCCTGGTGTCCCTCCTTCCATGCTGAAGCCATCTTACAGTTGCTGGGATCCCTGCTGCTCACTCCCTGGCTGTCCCAAGAGTTCCCGAGAAAGACTAAACCTGTAGGCAGAATGTGGCAGTTTTTCAACTGATTTGGGAGACAATGTAGGTATTGCTAGTCTTAATTCTTTAATTTTTAAATTGTTGTGTTTTCCTGTGTTTTGGGGAAGGGAGACACTAAAAAAATTGCTTTTGCTAATCTCTGTCAGTCAGTGACAGAGTTTAAATCAAACAGACAAGAACTCCGGCTCTTTCCCTTGATGCATAGTTCCCACCTCTTACCACTGCTGGATTATCCACGCATCACAAAGTGAATGGCCTTTCTGGGAGTGTGATATTTATTCTCACAATAGGTCTAATTCTGAGTGAAAGAACTAATTGAAAAATCAGAAGAATTTTGTCTTGATGTGTCCATGTTAATGGCTACATTCATCCGTTTGAATTCTGATGAATTGCTGTGGAAATTCTTATCACAATGGCCTGATTCTAACTTGTGTCTTGCTTGTAGCTTTGATTTATGATGTGCTTCTTGTTGTTGCCCAGCTCTTTTTGAAACTGCAGAATGGAAAGAAAATGTTTTAAACAATGTCACATCCAGAAGGTGATTTCTGGGAGCTTCACATGCAGGCTTTAATCTTTCTTCCAGGTTAACCACCCGCTTAGGCTGCTGAATAGCACTGGGGCTTCGTAGACACATTAGGGATTCTGGACAGGTTTCACCCAGACATCCTTGTGCTGCTTGCTATTCTAACAGTGGCATTTCGTCTCTCGGTGGAATCTTCTCACATTACATTTAGGGGAAGTGATTTGTTTCTAGGCTACAGCTTCCCCAAAGCTATGATCACGTGGATTGAAATTAATTTCCTGACATATCCTGTTTGGCAGTCTATGGAGAAAGAAAGCGGATCCTGCTTATTTTTTTCCCCCCGTTTCCTTGAATTTTCCTCAAGTTTTTATTGTGCTGGTAAAGATGAAGAAAACGGGTATCAGGGTGGCAAGGAAAAGAGTTACAAAAAGGGAAAGTGGGTTGCAGGACAGTGTTTTGTTTTGTTTTGTGTCATTTTTAACCATGAGCAAGATAAAGAAAGCTATGTCAAAATTCACTAGGGTTTTAGGACTGTGAGCTGAGAATTTAGGTTTCATGTACTTTTAGTCTCTGCCATACCACATACACATGGAGTTAAGGTGTAAACCGGGGAAGGTGTTTGAGAAACATTTAGGCTGGGGCACCTGTGTAACTCAGTGAGTTAAGCATCTGCCTTCGGCTCAGGTCATGATCCCAGAGTCCTGGGGATCAAGGCCCACATCAAGCTCCCTACTCAGTGGGGAGCCTGCTTCTCCCTCACCTTCCACCTCTTCCTTCTGCTCATGCCCTCTCTCCTGTCTCTCAAATAAATAAACACATCTTAAAAAAAAAAAAAAAAAAGGAAAACATATAGAGTTCCATGGAAGTTTTCCCTCCTTTTTTTAAGAGAAAAAGCAACACATTTTACTCCCTTCTTCCCTTCCTCTCTCCCTCTCTTGTCTCTCTCTGTCTCTGTATAGGATCATGACTTAAACATCTAAACTATTTGTGGAGGTTTCCTCACCCTTCTTGGCCAGAATAAGAAACTGCTTGGCAGTAAGAGTATGGAAAGAAAGATTCGCTTTATAAAATCTGAGTCAGAAAACATTTATCATTATTGGCACAATGGATAGTTTGGGATTATGTTAGGGATCATCAACTATTTTAAGATATTTGTACTTTTTTGATGAAAAGTTTAAGGTTATGTTCTCTCTCTCTTCTCTCTTCCTTCCATCCTCCTCCCGTCTTTCCTTTTTCCTTCCCTTCCCTTCCTTTTCTTTTCCTTTCCTTTTCTTTCCTTTCCTTTTTCACCCTCCCTCCTTTTTTTTCTTCCTTCTTTCTAACATCTATTCCAATTAAAAAATTAAATTAACCATAGACTTGGAAATAAGAATATAGATTTGTAGGAAGATTTCTATGACATAAATAGTAATTCACCTTTAGTTAGAAAGTCAAACCCAAATGAGAAAGGAAAGAAAGAAAGGATGAGATATTACTTAAGATGTGCTTTACCCAGCAAAAATGTCAGAAAATGAGATCCAAATTCTGAGCTTCTGCATTTCACCATCTACCCTGGATGTTATTTTCGTTTGTTTGCTTCTTTTAATGTTCAGAGAATATAATCACAGAAAAAAGGTAATGGGATCCTAAGAGAACTATCATTAATGCTATAGCTAAACCTGCAAAATAATTTGATTACTGTTTATTGACATAAATTCATCATTCAATAATCACTGAGTGCCTATTCTGTGTCAAGTATGAAGTTACATAATGAGGATAGAAATTTGAACACAATGGCCCACCCATCCTTTATCCTCAATAGGCTTCAACTCTTCTTCTGTGATACTGGTGAATTAATCAGAAGACCAAAAGAACAAACTATTTCAGTTCTCAAAGTCATTTTATCTTTCTGATGGGGCAAAAATAATACAATAATTCCAGCAATTAGACAATATCTCTGTGAAGTCAACTCAGTTTTTCACAAGGTATTATAATAGATCTAGATGTGGAGAAAAGTGGAATAATTAACATGGTATGGCACTTGAATTTTTATTGTGTGCTGCAGAATTATCTGAGTATTAAGTGAAAAATTGAAGCAGGTATTACAAATATGTAAAGGAAGATTAGTGCAAGAGGAAGGTCAATAGACTGATTGAGTTTAGGGGTTTGTGTAATTCTATTACCCTAAGAATCCACCCTTCTGTTTGACTGCAGGCTGTCATGAGGCAGTGAGAAACACAGGTCCAAATCCAAGACCTAACTCAACCATTTACTAGCTAGGGGACTTTGGATGTTCAATGTAACATTATTTTGAATCTGAGTTTTCAGATTTTTAAAAAAATAGCCACAATAATACTTACTAAATTACAGGAATAATGACATGAGATCCAGCAAATGAAAACACTGTAAACCTTAAAATTGAAAAGATTGTGAATATTAATAAACAACCAGTTTGAGGATATTATATATGTGAACACGTCTTTCTGTTTTTGTGGAATTGTTTACAATACAGAAATGTCCCTCTTTAATCTTTTTTTCTGTTTTCCCCTTCCCTCTAATGTTTACTTTTCTTAATTGATATCTGTTAACTTCTCCATTTCTCTTCATTATATTTGTAAGCCAACATTTGATATTAATTGTGACTGATAGAGCTAATCACAGGGTTAATAATGAAAGTAAAATCATAACTTAATGTGAATTTTGGTGTGGTAGAGATCTCAAATCATGGAAGCTTCATATGTATTTCTTCCTATTTTCCCATACCTGAGTCTAATTAAAACAGCATTTCTATATGCATTAGATTTCCAATTATTTTTTGTTTCTAAAAAAATTATTGGTAGGGCACCTGGGTGGCTCAGGGGGTTAAGCCTATGGCTTCAGCTCAGGTCATGGTCTCAAGGTCCTGGAATTGAGGCCCACATCGGGCTCTCTGCTCGGCGGGGAGCCTGCTTCCCTTCCCTCTCTCTGCCTACCTCTCTGCCTACTTGTGATCTCTGTCTGTCAAATAAATAAATAAAATCTTTTAAAAAAATTTATTGGTATTGTAATATGATGCTTTTCATCAGTTTTTGTTATAGAAATAGAGTATTTTCCAAATATTTTGGAATACTAGAACATTTGAAGTGTTAAATTAGCTTACTCGCCTAACCTGGGAACCAACCTCTACTCTCTCATCATTTTGCTTACTTCTATTACAGCATTTACACTTTTTTTGTAAGTTGAATGTTCATTTTCTCTCTTCTTTACTTTAAAACTTATCCAGGATAGGAATTAAGTTCCCATCCTATCTATATCACCAGCACCTATCCTGATGCTTAACAATTATGCTCAATAGTGTTTGCACAGTAAATTATTTGCATCAAAAATATAACATTTATTGGTATATAGCTTTTCAATGATTTTTTAAAAGTATTTTTATAAATAGAGGAACTTCTATGGTTATTGTATTTGTGGATGTTCACATACGACAATCAGATTAGATTTATCAATGGCCCTTGAATTCTTATTGTGTCTACCAGAAGCAGTAGGGATTTACAGTGATACATTCATAATATCAACATGAGTCAACTTTATTAAGCAATCTTGAGCATTTGTGTAGATTATTTTAGTACTATGGTAGAAACACCACATAATAAACTTTGGTTGTACGACCATTTTAAAATAAAATCTATAAAAATCCTAGACTGTAAACTTGATTAAATGATATAAATGTTTATTTGAATAGGGTGCCTGGGTGTCTCAGTCATTTAAACATCTAACTTTTGATTTCAGCTTGGGTCATGGTCTCAGGGTCATGAGATCGAGCCTTGTGGTGGGCTCCATGCTCAGTGAAGAGTTTTCTGGAGATGCTCTCTCTTCCCCTTTCCCTTTGCCCCTCCTTCCACACTCTTTCTCTCTCTCTCTAAAATAAATAAATAAAATAAAATCTTTAAAAAAATTTTAAGTTTATTTGAATAGATAAAAAATCCCAAAATGTATCATGATAAATAAATCCTCTATGTTGTATAGATACTAATTATTTAAGGTATTTTACAATATAATACAATCCAAAGTAACATTTTAACATGACTTTGGTGAGGGTTGTATTTACAAAATTATTTAAAAGTTTATCTGAAATAATAAATGAGTAAACATAACCAAAAAATTAACTGTGTAATAAGGTGGTGGGTGGGACTGCACTAATAGACAGTAAAACATATAATATCTTAAAAAAATCACTAGAATAGATTAGTACTATTTTATAAAAAAATTGAAAAAATATCATTATAGAGTACTGCAAAAAAAACAGAAAATAAAATGAAACATACCACCAAGTCCTGAAATTGACACAAGAAGGGCAGCATATAATAATGCTTATGTTAGTACATAATAAAATATGCTTCAAATTAATGGGAAAGTTGTGTATTACTCAAGACCAAGTCTTTTTTTTTTTTTTCATAAAAATTACAATAAACATAATGGAAAACTAGTAAAAATGATTTTTGAATATATGATAACAAAGAATTAATGGTTTTAAATATAGGAGCTTTATCAGTCAGTAAAAAAAAAGATAAATGTATTAACAGATGAATAGGTAAGGGCATCACAGGAATTTCTTTTTTTTTTTTTATTTTATTTACTTATTTGACAGAGAGAGAGAGAGAGAGAGAGATCACAAGCAGGCAGAGAGAGAGGGGGAAGCAGGCTCCCCGCTGAGCAGAGAGCCCAATGTGGGGCTTGATCCCAGGACCCTGGGACCATGACCTGAGCCAAAGGCAGAGGCTTAACCCACTGAGCCACCCAGGTGCCCCATCACAGGAATTTCTAACAGAAGAAATACCAAGATGCCATAGGCTCATAGAAAAATGTCAACTATACTAATATCCAATATATAAAAAGTAAATAATTGTTATTTTATATATCCTAAGGTTAATGACAATTGTTTTAAATTAATCAATTATGGAGCATCTGACACTTGATTTCAGCTCAGGTCATGATCGGGACTGAGCCCCATGTGGGGCTCCCTGTTCAGTGGGGAGTCAACTTCACCCTATGCCTTTCTGCCACTTCTTGCTCTCTCTCTCAAATAAGTAAATAAATAAGAATCTAAAAAAATACAAAAATAAAATAAATCAATTTTTAGTTACCTTACATGTATGTGGAGAGTATGTTTCCTGAGTATCTAAATATCATGGGAAAATTTTACTCTACCATTTCTTTCAACTCACAAACAAAAATAACAAACAAAAATAATTTTAAAATGTAGTGTCAATACAAACAAAGGGGGCAAAAAAGGAAAGGAAATGCCTAAATTGAATTGGAACAAATGTATATGGTTTCTTGTTTTCTGGAGAGAAAATCAGCAGTATTTACCAAAATCCTCAGTAGTAAGCATGCCATTACCCTCCCAAAGTTACATTCCTAGGAATCTCCCTTAAGGAACTAATTGAGAAGGAAGGCAAATATTTATCTAACAAGATATTTTATAGAGCATTGTTTATAATGGAGAAAGATAGAATTTAGTTAAATGACTCTCCACAGAGGGATTAAACAAATAATGATAAAGTCTACAATGGAAACCATACATACACTTATAATCACATCATAAAAGAACATTTAATTACATGAGTAGGTCTATGTATATGTTTGTGTATGATAAGATATATGTATGAAGCAGTATGTATGATATAATACAATTTTTGCAAGAGGCTTCATTATGTTGGGAAAAAAGTAAGTATAATATACATTTGGAGACGGCTCTTTTCATCATTGGCCTTGATGCTATAGTCAAAATGGCTGTTAAGTGCAGACGCTCTGTCTTAACCATGTAATTTTCAGGCATTCCTTTAACCGCAGAACCTAATCTGTCTCTACACATTCCACTCCTTGGTGATGAAGTAAGCACGTCTCTAGGAAATCAGGACTCAGATGGGTTAATCTCTTAGGCATGACCATCACTCCCATACACTTGTTTTGACTTAGTCTTTAAAAATGTTTTGGAGGAACTTGAATTTCTTCAGAAATCACCTGGAGAGACAACAAAATTAAGTAGTTTAGACATTAACTGAAATCTGTTTAAATTATTGCTCATCATTACTCAAATGAGAGTAATAAGGCCCCAAAGCATAAAGCATAGCGCAAAAAACATTTGAGAAGGTGATAAAGTAAGAAAAATGAAAAAAAAAATACAACATCTTTGCTTTACTTCTACAAAATTTGTCTCAATATCAACAAACTGTGACAAGATATAATTTTGGTAAAGTTTCCAAGTTTACTATTTTTTTGGTCATTCATGAAATCCAGGGCTCTATTTAGTGGGTATCATTTCATAAATAAAAGTCATAATTTTTACAGTTCATTATTTGGCATGGTGCATTGCCTTTAGTGACTTGGCTGAAGAATGTAATATATCTGGTAGTTTCCGTTTGAAATCACTCAGATTATTTTAGTATAGCCAAAACAGATGTTTTTTTTTCTAACATTTGTATCCTCTAGATCTCACATTTACTATAAAAAGTAAAATACTGTACTTCTCCAATAGTGGACATCTACCTGTCCATTCTTAGAGGCACCAGTCTGGTTCAGTTGGTAGAGTATGCAACTTTTGATCTGGGAGTTGTAGTTTCCAGTCTCACATAGGGTATAGAGACTACTGAAAAATGAAATCTTTGAAAAAATTAACATGCTCAGTTCCATGAAAATTAGGGCACTTTGTGGAAGGACATGCTGGAACATCTATCTCCTTGATGAAAACCATCAATTCACTCTGAATCAGAAAAACAAACAAACAAACAAACAAACAGAAAAAAACCCTCTCCATTTAATTAGTAATTGCTCTGGATTTTTCTTCATTTATCTTTATATGGAAAATGCTCTCACTGAGCTAATTTAATGCCAAGTCTGTGATGTAAGAGGCTTTTATTGCTTTGACTTTGTAGTCATATGAGGAAAGAACAGCTACTTCTGAAACCTGAAGGAGGAGCATGTACGCTTCCCTAAACATAGATGATGTTCCTGATAAAATGGAAATGTGATTAGTCTGAAGGCAGGTAATGATGGCGGCACATATGTTGTCAGGCGGCACTGAATCACATAGCTTTCTCTTTTTAAAAATGGTCTTCCCATCCAAAGGCTGAGAGGCCACACAAAATTTATAAAGTATCTACCGTGTGCCAGGAACACTGGACAAGGAACTGACAATGTAGACATGAAGGAGAAGATCCCTGTTCAAAAAAAGCTCTTATAAAGCTGGAGAGAGAAAATAAGTAATTTTGATACTGAGACTTTTTATTCATTATAGATATAGAAGAAATACTTCTACCTGGGAAGGGCTTGAGACATGTCCACTGAGCTGCTGAAGAAATTGGGGGAAGGGAATGGAAAGAACCGGCATTTCAGGCTACGGGAATCACATGAGCAAAACCACCAGTGAAAAGTTCTACCTGGTAGAAAGTAAACACTCTGCAAGACTCACCCAAAGTAAATAGCAATGAAACCAAAGACAATCCTAGAGTTGCCAGAGGTGTCTGGAAAAGCCAACGTTTAATCTTCCTTGTTATGAATCGGCTGTATTTGCTTGCTTCTGTTGCTGAGTTCCCCCTGAGGGTTGGAAAGTCTTTCATGCATGTCAAAAGTTTTTCTCCAGGTTTCCATTCCCCCCACCTTAGTACTGCATTTCTGGGGATGGTTGCTGGTTTAAGTTGTCTTTCCTGCTCAATGGTGTTTTCTCTGCTATCTTTGCTCAAGGTTGTGCCAACTACAGTTCTTCTGCTTCTTAATGATATTCTTAATCTCTACAGGCTTATAACAGAAAGTCTTTGGCTCTGGGCTGCAAGAAGAGAGAATGTAAGAGCAGCAAGTAATACACAAAATGAAACCATTCATAATTGTTTAAAAACGGGAAAGCTAGCAGCTGCTCAATTCCGATTATTTCTGTTATCTGCAGAATTTCTTACTGAAGGCAAGAATAATGACTGTACTCAGCAGCTTGGGAAATCCACTCTTACATAAAACACAGGCTCCATAAAACTGCAAAAGTACAGGAAGTTTAGATGTACTTGAATACAAGGGAAAAATGAGAGTGGGGAAAAACTGTGTGTGAGGTTACCTTAAAACAGTAATATGTCCAGAGGGCTTTTCATATTCACAGATATTTGTTCATCCCTGCATTGTGTTACTGAAGATTTTATTAGCCCCACTTCATAGATGAGGAAACTAAAGCACTCAGCATGTTCAAGTTCATATGGCAATTCAGCAGCTGAAATCAAGAACAGAATTCTGATTTTCCAGTTCCCAGGCTCATGATTTATTCCCCTGTGTCACAGCTCTTGTTTTTCCCACACTGTGACCTACCAGATGGCAGCCACAGCTGAAGTCAATGTCTGAATATTCTCGTGTTATGGCTCTTTACTTACATAAATGTAATGAGATATCGCCATTTCCCCTATTAATATGGCTGCTGTCTCTGTTGGGAACATCTCTCTTTATACTTTTCTGTAAGATATAGTGTTTTGTAATCCTGGACTTTCAGATGAGGGAATACTCTATTTATTTTTCAATTTTCTATGACAGATGTTTATTACCACTGTTTTCCTTTTATGGGTTAGCCTCCATGAATCCATGTCAAAGAGTTTGTTTGTTTCAATAAATATAAGAGGATTCCTATGCAGCTTTTTCAAATACTTCACTTACTTTGTGGAATTGGACTGTGTGTTTTGTTCCTATGCTTCCCCTTTCCATCCACCTAACCTTTATCCACCCATCCTTACATCCCTCTATCCCTTCCTTTAGCCAAATAATCACACCACAGTGCTTACCACGTGCAAGGCACTGTTGTGGATGCTATGAAGAAAATAAAGATTCAGCCACCAAATTCTTTATCCCTTAAGCTTAGTCTGATAGGTTAGAACACTCCTTTATTAAATTATTCACCACAATTTTTTGGTGAGCAGCTGGTACCAAGGTCCCATGCTAGATAATAGAGAACTAAATAAATACCGCCTTTCTCAATCATAGACTTTATGAATGAGTGAGGAGCTATTATTGCTAAGTTAAAATAGGAAGAGTGTTGGGCAACTACATGGGAGCAACACCTCCTATGGAGACAGAAAGGCTTCTTGAAGGAATTACCTGATACCTCAAACATGACTAGGAGTCAGCCACGTAGAGGAAGAAAAGAGTATTTTAGGAAGAAGAAACATAAAGGTCCTGAAGAGAAAAAAAAGCTTATCACATTTGGAATCACAACAAAGTTTAATAAGACTGTTTTGGAAGTGTGAAGAAGGGGACTGGTGAGAAACGGGCTTCCAGTAGAGTAGTGTGGAATGAATGGAAGTCCCTTGTAGTAGAGATTACAAAAGATATTAGAGCTTTTTAAATATCCTTGGGTGTTTGTTTTTAAAACCTTCTCCATCTCCTTGGTAGAGAAAAGATTAGACCAGCAGTTCTCCAAATATTCTCAGGACCAGCAAAATGAGTATCTCCTGGGAAACTTTAAAAATACAAATTGTTGGACTCTACCCCAGAGCTACTGAATCAAAAGCTATGGAGATGGGGACTCACCATACATGGTTTCACAGTGTTTTCAGGTGATTCCACATGAACTTGTACTTGTGCACTCAAATTAGAGAACCACTAGATTAAAGTGGAACAAGATTGGGGGAAGAAAGATTGTTTAAAAGATTGGTGCAATAACCTATGTAAGGTTACACAAACAATTACAATGTGAGCTAGAAGATTCAGGTGTCATGGCAGAGGCACAGACCAACTGCTACATTTATTCAGAACAGGTCAGGCTATAAGATAGCCTTTTTAGGAGAGAGGTCATTTGAGCGAAACCTATGAGTTTTAACTCTAAATTTACTATTCTATGTATTACTTTTATTTTTCTAGCTGTATTTCTGTTCATAGTTTTGAAAAAAAATTGTCACACTACTAGTTTTATATAGTGACTATGGAGCGATCCATCTTATTAGCTAATAATTTCTCACAAGTATCGTATCACAAAATACTTTAGACTTAATTGACTCGAATACTTGCATGCACTCTTGATAAAATTCCCCCAGTAAAAAGAAATACTTCCTGGGCCATTTTAAATACTGGACCTTTTTAAAAAAATTCTTCATATATAATCTAAAAATGATTTTTTAGCTTATAAAATTATATACACATAAACATACATATAGGTATGTGTGTGTATATGTATATATAATACTCTTATCTTTAGAATTTGCTCTATATTTACATATGTTTGCTAGAGAAATTAACTGCGACATAACTTGAACATAGAATTGTGTCTGTTTTCTTTTTTCCTCCCCCCCTCCCTCCTTTCCTTCTCTCATTCTTTCTGTCTCTTTGAGCTGTGACCAATTAGATCATAAACCCTTAAGGAGAAGCTAGTTTCTTTTAACCATGTAGGCCAGAATTGGTGCAAAGTCATAATTAAAATTGCATGCTATTCTTTTTGTCTATAGTCAAATGGAAACTTTGCAAAGTTTGCTTTTCTTCATGTTCGCTAATTTCTAGCTGGTCTGCCAAAATAGAATCTACTTTTTTGTTTTTTATTCCGTCAACTTAGCACTTATTTTAACAAACATTTGTGACATTTTTTTTAATGCCTCATTATAGTTGATTTGTTATAAGTAGCATTTGCAATATTTAACTCTAGAAATAGTGATACTAAGGTTTGAGCAGTCTGAGTCAAAAAAAGCCCTGGAACTTAACTTTTGTATATGTATCATGTGTATGTATTTAATTTTCTTTCAGTGCGAATGTTCTTGTATAAAATAAGGTCAGTGTAAAATGTTCAGAAAAATCCTGTAAGGATTAATCGTAAGAAAGCTGAACAAGGAATGAACTTTGCCAAGTCTTTTAAAAAGCCAGCTGTATGCATCTGCTGTTTAGCATGTAGCATTATTCTATGCTGGGAATTGTGTACACTTCACAGGCTACATGGGCCATTTGTCCTGGGCACGTATTTTGTGACTGCCAAAACTAAACAGAGTTAGCCAGTTCCCGTGAGAGGAACATGATGGTCCTGAAACAAAAGGCGAAAAACTGAAAATAGAGGACAATTCTCATTGTTAGGTTGGGAAACGAACTGGAAACAGAAGAAAAAAATATGAATTGAATCAGTTAAACTACTTTCAAGCCTTTTTTTTCCCTCCAAAACCTTAGAATTTAATGATTATTAATAATGACAAAATATTGTAGGGCACTATTTCTATTTTAGCAAACACCTTGCTAAATAACATGTTTAGGGCATTTTAAAAATGATGTATGACATTCAATAATGTAGTACACCAGACTATGTTCTCAATAAAAATCTTATTATGCAGTTTAAAACTTAAATTAAAACTTTGAATTGCACATTTATGCTAAATATAGAACCAATCTTAGATTTTTTTTTTTATTATATACTGGTTAGGATTAGGTTCAGATGATTACAGCAAAAATAAACAAACAATAACAGAAAGTCCCAGGCAGCTGAGGCCTAAAGAGAGAAAAGCCTAGGTAGAGAGTCCGAAGTAACCTGCCCATGGCTGGATGTGGCAGCTCTGTTAGGTCTCCGGGGCCTCAGACTTCATTCAAGCTCTAAGTGTGGCTGTCCCTCAAGTGCTATTCTCTCTCCTCAAGAAGACTCTGGAACTCATAAATTATTCCAGACAATAGGAAGGAAGAAGCAAGAAATAAAGATATCCTCCCCTTCTCATAAGAAAATATTTTCATGCCACCTTTTCCAGATGCATATACTTTACATAGCTCAATCGTATTACATATGGAATGTTGTGCCTTTTCATCCGTAATTTTTTTCACACCCACAATTCTCACTGCAATTGCCCCTTCATACTCTTTTGAATGGGTGTCCCTAATTTTTTAACGACATATTTTGGTTCTGTTTTCACTTGTATAAATAAAATAAAATGAAGTGTTTTCATACAGAGAGTTGTCTTATGTGTTATTTTCAAATGGGTGAATCTTACAAAACGGGAATAATAGAACAAAGTATGCAATAATTTTCATAGTATGGTACTTGAAACATTGTCAAATTATTTTTCAAAAGGATAGTGCTAATTTACTTTGCTATCAGCTAAGTATGATTTACTTTACCATTGTTAGTATGCTCTCCAAGAACAATAGATGTTATTGTTTTTAATGGTCAATTTAATAGGTGAAAAATTGTGCCAGCTGCTTTTTTCCTTATTCTATTTATTGTTTCTTATTGAGATTGCAGGCTTTTCAATATTGGTTTACTAAGTGCACTTTCTCTTGAGGGAATTGACTAATTATATTTTTTATCTAATCATTGAAGAACTTTTTTTCCAATTGTACAATAAATTTGTATTTAAAAATACAACCTTTTTTCATGTTTGTTGTAAATATTTTTCTAGATATTTTTACCATTTAAAAAATTTTACAATAGTTTAGAAATGTTATATAGCTAAAGGTGGATTATTTACTTTAGCATTTCTTTTATTGCTTTACGCTCAGGAAACTTAGGTATTTTCAGCTTACATTTTTGCTAACTCTTCCCTCAGACAGTTGATGAATACTTAATTTTCTTTTTTCCAAACACTTTAGGTTATATGGAATTCTGTTGTGTAGTGAATAAGGTGGATCAAATTGCTTTACCTACTTGTTATTGGGTTAATTTTGTAACCTTTAGAAAATGTTTTAATTTTAATACTCCCTGTTATTTTCTTCTAGCATATTCCTCATGCATTAAATGTTTATGTAGAATTGAGTCTATTGAGGACTTTATAAATTACTAGTTCTTTGTTACTCTTCATGTATAAACAAACACTTCACCTTCAATTAGAATTGTTTAAATCACATGCTCACTCATTGTTCATTCTTGATTCATTCATTCAACAAGTATTAACTGAATGTCTTCTTTGTAAGCTAATCCTAGGTATAAAGTGGAAGCTAAGATACAGTTTTGATTTTTATAGAAGTTACATATTTTCAGGTGAATAATTTAAATATATAGATCACAATTCACAGGACAAGACCTTGAACAAAGAGTGTCTTGTTGTAGAAGCTCAGCATTTACAAATCAATTTTTCACATATTATGTTTGGAAAAAAGATAAAAAGATGTCTCATCATTAGAAAATGTCTATCATGGATTTCCACTCAGACAATGGAACAATAGGAAAATTATTGAAGAAAAAAACACTTGTCTCACTGACAACATGCAGAACAAGTATTTTCATTTTACTAATAAAGATGATGGAGTTGAACAAATCAACCAAGGACTCTTAGATGATTGGACTGTTTTTCCTCATCATATCCCATAGTGACAGTGATTCCTCTCCTGAAATGTGTGAGAAGGTCCCTGTTGCATTGATGGAAGTCTTGGAAGGTTTCCTCAGGAGCCCCCCAGAGGGTAGGGCTCAGTTACTCATCAGTTGCCTATAATACCCAGTGCTCATTATATCATGTGTCCTCCTTAATGCCCATCACCCACCTTAATGCTACCCACCTCAGCCCCTCCCCCTCCTTAATTCTAACAATTATCTTTAAATTCTCCTCTTCCAGGTAGTCTATGTGAAACTATTGAAAGGGATTTTCACAACAGCCAAATTAATCAAGTCCAAGGAATTATGAGTCATTAGAAGGAATTAGCACAGGGAAGAGAAAACATATTTTGGGGTGCTCCTGAAACAAATGATATGCTGTATGTTAATTATTTGAATTTAAATAAAATTGAATAAAAAAAGAAGTGAGGGCATGTGGTTGTTTCACAATTTACAGAATTTATTTCAAGCTTAGCGAGAGAATGAAATATTTTTGCTTATTATCTTTGAAGAGTGGGTAATAGAACAAGTTTATCAATTATAAATTCTTATTTTTTAAATGAATTTTTGTCTTAGGAAATTTTAAAAATTGTACCATCCATAGTTACTGTAGATAATCAGAAAATATTATTAAACAAATGAAAAATTATTATAATTGGCCCAACTTTTATAGTGGACCATTTGGTTCCTTTTTTTTTAAAGATTTTACTTATTCATTTGAGAGAGAGAGCACAAATGGGGTGAGGGACAGAGGGAGAAGCAGACTCCCCACCAAGCCAGGAGCCCAATGCAAGGCTTGACACCAAGACTCTCAGATCATGACCTGAGCCGAAGGTAGATGCTTAACCAACTGAGCCATGCAAGCATCCCCATTTGGTCTTATGTTCATTTGGTCGTATGAAATGTGTGCTATTCTAATGAACAAATCCTATCTCTAGGAATATTTTCCAAAGCAATATTAATAGGTATGCAAATATTTATTTAAAAGATTTTCATTTAAGTTTTATACAAAATGCACAAAAATGGCTATATATTTAAATTGTTTCATTCAAGTAATAAAGCAATATGATGACGTTAAAATGACAATCTGGAAATATGGTAAGGAAGGGTGTTTATGTTTTATTTTGACTTCAGCTGTTGGCAAATTATAAACACTAATGTAACAATCGTTATTCATATACGGAGGAAGTGTCTAAAACATATACACAAAAATATATATGCCAAAAATAATTTACTCTGAGCAACTGCATTACAAAAGATCCTATTTTTTCATTTCTAGCTGTTCTCTAAAATTGCACAGTGATCAACACTGCATGCAGATCAAGTCTTTCTTTTAATTCTTGTTCACAGAGTATGGGACAAAGTTGCTCTTATAAATGACCAATAGGGCTTAGAAAAACATAGAATGATCACAATTTCTTTGAACCAACATTTAAGAACACTTTCAGTTTTTATTAATTCTATTTTTAATTAGCTTTCCTTAGTGGTGTACATTTGATGATTAGGAAAGTGATATACTACCTAAATGATTATGAATGATAACAGGTGATTAAGCCAGTCTATATTAGGTATAAAAATTACTGTCTTTCGGATTCTGTCTCTTTAAAAATGACTGTATGATTCACTTAATTATTCAATAAGTTTTCTTTGAATGTTGATAAGTGCTAATTCATTGAACCATTGCCTTTGTATAAAATGCAGCATTGTAACTTTACACTAGGAAAAAATAAGAAAGAGAAAACCTGTTTCTTGGGAATTCCCACTGGCCAGGTATGTCTACTAAGCATTTAGCTGAGAAGTGTTTGAAATCACATCAGTACATATCACAATGTAACTACGCAGCTGTTAGCCCTTTACCTATAAAAGAAGAATGCCTTTCTGAGAGTAAAATGTTATAAATTCAAATTAGTTTATCCAATGTTCAACCTCACTTTCATTTTTATATCAGTGAGAAGCAATTTTGAGAGCAATGAGCTATTTTGCTGTATTTTTATCAGTTTTGCTTGACTCAAACTATACTTTAAAATCAAATTTATCTCATTAATTTTTAAAGCTAAAATTTGGTACATAAATTATTAAAACCCATAGAACTATCAGTTGGCCACTCTGTTGGCTAAATTTTTCTTTAAAAATAACACCATTTTTTCTAAGGACTCTGAGATAAGGTCTAGAGTGTTCTTCCCCGCAATTCTGTCCTGTGCTTATATAAAGTATCTTGATTTGCCTCCTGTTTCATTTAAAATGTATTTCCATTGAGCTGTTGAGATAACCTGGATCAGTTTCAATCAGATAAGGCAGATGGAATTTTAAAAATGTTTATAGTGTTTATTTATGCTATTAAGGCACCTTTGCAATTTCAAAACTGGATTTGTAAGCTAGGTAATACAGCCACAGCCCATCGTCAATGTGCTCTCAGCCTTATTGTACTGTTTGTCTGGGGAATACTGCTAATTTAGCTCCCTTTGGATAACTGGCCGCTCTCAATGTAAAGAAAGATCCTGTGTGAGGTGATGGTAGAGGTGGAGGAAAGGGAAGGTCAGCTGTAGGAGACTCAGATTTATGCTACTTTTTACTCTATATGATGTGTACAATCTAAAAAATTTGCTGGCCTGGTACAGTAGCTATTTATTCAGAGGAGAGATGATGGGAAGAGAGGGCATGAAGGCTCTCAATCTGGCATTGCTGAGTGATGTCCTCATAGCCAGAGAGCCCAGCAAAGGGGATTACAGCCCTGCACCAAGGCAGATGGGATCTGTTAGCCTCCGTGGACTCCAACAATAGACCACAAAGGAAAGCTGTCTCTGTGTTCTCAGACAGTGAATGAGATGACTGCTGGGGCTGTAGATCCTGCATAGATTTGTAAAGCAGAAGGGAGGGATATCTTTAATACCACTCAACTCAGACTTCTGCCATCATCTTGGGCTAGAAGCTGTGAATTTGTGCAATTCTTTCTCCTTTGCTCTTCCCAGTCCTCAATTCC
>PISX010006873.1:21124-93387 GCA_004024625.1 Mellivora capensis
AAAAAAAAAAAAAAAAAAAAAAAAAAAAAAAAAAAAAAAAAAAAAAAAAAAAAAAAAAAAAAAAAAAAAAAAAAAAAAAAAAAAAAAAAAAAAAAAAAAAAAAAAAAAAAAAAAAAAAAAAAAAAAAAAAAAAAAAAAAAAAAAAAAAAAAAAAAAAAAAAAAAAAAAAAAAAAAAAAAAAAGAAAGAAAGAAAGAAAAAGAAAAATTCGATTTCTATTTTCATTTGTTCATCCATTTATTCTTTCCTGAACATTTACTGAGTGGCCCAGCTATACTAGGTAAAATACTAGCCCTAGGGGACAAAACAATCTGCCTCACAATCTAGTAAAGAAAACAAACATATAAAAACACAATAAAAAAACAGAGAAAATACAATCAAGTTGTACTGATGCCAAACCCGATGTTTCCTAGAAACTCTAACTATACTCCTCAGCCTGTGTTTTACAATAATGTACAGTGAGGTGTGTGTGGTTCCTGGTCATTAGGCAGTTTCCTTAGAATAGCCTACATTTTCCTGACCATCGCTTGAGAAAATAGTTATTTGATAAGTTTTACTTTTCATTTTAATATTTAGAAGCTTGTAAAAGAAAGTTGAAATATGTCATAATCATAGGTACAGATCAACACACAAATGATGGAGGACATCATTCCCCTAATTTTAGAGATGTTCCTTGCTATATGAGCATCAGAATCAGAGAAGGATGACATTTCCCATTACAGAGGATAGGACAGTTGTGCATGAGTAGATGGAGAGCCATGGAAGAGAGTGTGCATGGGAGTTGCACACAGAGTTTGGATGTAATCTTAGCTCCTAAGAAATTGAAGTTTGCAGATGGAAGAAATGTTTCCAGATGAATTTTAAGAAGTTAGGCTGAGGGATGCCTGGGTGGCTCAGTTGTTTAAGTGGCTGCCTTCGGCTCAGGTCATGATCCCAGCGTCCTGGGATCGAGTCCCACATCCGGCTCCTTGCTCGGCAGGGAGCCTGCTTCTCCCTCTGCCTCTGACTGCCACTCTGTCTGCCTGTGCTCACTTGCTCTCTCTCCCTCTCTCTCTGAAAAATAAATAAATTAAAAAAAATAATAAAAAAAAAAGAAGTCAGGCTGAATTAAGTGTCTTATAAATCCTTCAAATTTCTCCCAAAGAAAAACCCACAATAAAGATAATTTTTGTGATTGTTAAAACCTGTGGGACAGACATTTTCTTACTGTAAATCAGTACAGATATTCAGGTACAGAATACAGATATTCTGCACCATGACACAGACCCTGGTGACAATCTATTGCCTGGGAAAAATGATGGTTTGGAAGTTAGGACACCTGAGTCACACACCAAATTCTGAGCAAGCCATTTTCTCTTCTATTCTCATTAGAAGTAGGACTTAAAAAAAATTTTTTTTTTAATTTATTTACTTGTTAGAGAGAGAGAGAGGGAGAGAGAGAGAGAGAGCACAGGCAGACAGTGGCAGGCAGAGGCAGAGGGAGAGGGAGAAGCAGGCTCCCTGCCGAGCAAGGAGCCTGATGTGGGACTCGATCCCAGGACGCTGGGATCATGACCTGAGCCGAAAGCAGCCGCTTAACCAACTGAGCCACCCAGGCGTCCCAGGACTTTAAAATCTAAAGAAAATTTCAGTTGTCACAGATAAGGAGATTGATTGCTGAGAAACTTAGGTCAGGGCTTCTCTGGTGTGTGTGTTCTCTAATTTTAATCTTTTGAAATGTTCTCTTTATAAGCAGCACATCCACACAGGAAACACCCAAATGGAATCTTTGCCAGTGTGCCCTGGAAGCTAGGAATGGCCTGCTGAATAGTCATTTGTTCACTACAGAATTCCAGTAGGAAGACAGGACAGCCAGCGGGTAAAAGAGTCTCCCCTCTAGGAATGGGGAAAGAACACAAACAAGAGAAAGACTTGAGCCTAGTCTGCTTTCCTCTGACCTTGTATTATTATCCCCATCAAATACATTTCCACTATGACAGTAACAACAATAATCCTCATAGAAACTGTACTAAGCCAGTCTCATGTTGTCATGAAACTGAAAGATTTGAGATGTAACAAAAGAGACTCATGTTCACTGAGAGCCCATGTTATGATGGACACCGTTTTAGCCATTTATTCTGTAAGATGCTTTACTTACATTTCATTTAACCCTTCAAACTACCTACTCCATGAAATAGGAGACATGTATCCATATTCTGACAGATGGGGACACATTCTAAAGCTCCAGGGGTTATAAGGTCAGAAGTAGTATAGAAAGACTACCTTCTGACCCTCGAGCCTATATTTATTTGTTTGTTTTTTTCCATTCTGTTGGGTCCGGTCAAAGGAGCAAGACTGATACAAAGCGAAGGTCAAGCAAAGCTTTATTTTGCACCAAGCATCAAGAATCAAACCGACCGTCAAACAGACCGGTCGGGGCTGCCCCTTACAGAGAGGGCGACCCCTCTCTGCCTCACAGACTAACTTTTATAGAACAAAGGCCATGTGGTTGAGCCTGGCCACACACAGGTGGCCAATGAGATTGCAATACACAGAGAAAGCTGCACAGTCATGCTAGGTCATACACGGGTGGCCAATTGAACTACAATTCACCCCATAGTAGACATTTGCACTAGCCTATCACCTTG
Organism: Mellivora capensis; assembly: GCA_004024625.1. Lineage (NCBI taxonomy): Eukaryota > Metazoa > Chordata > Mammalia > Carnivora > Mustelidae > Mellivora > Mellivora capensis. The sequence goes on from PISX010006873.1 coordinate 23,751, forward strand.
GTGAGAACTGGTGCCCCAAAGGCAGGAACCACACTCCTTGGTAGCTAGGAGACAGTATGCGCCCCCACTGATTGAATACCTCCACCTGGCCTGACCCACCCTTGTATTTGGACTTTGTTACCTGGGATTGGTTTCCCGGACTTGCTTTTAAATATGTTCCCCTGGGGGGGGGAGGGGCAGGGTCAATTTAAGTTTTACTGCATAAACAACAAAATAGCTGTTCAACTGAGGTGGGGCCGCTCTGGCTAAATAGGCCCTTACACATTCCATTGTTTTTTTACATGGGAAAGTTACCTTCTTAGTACCTGTGGTATCATAGAGACTATGAACGAAATAAAGGAAAAGTTTATTAGGATGCTATAGGGATTAAAACTATTATGCACCTATCAGTCAGATATTATAGTTTGCTTGATGAAATGGCACATTTTCTTTATGGACAATAAGAATAATCTATTGTTATCCATATATGTATACATATATATATTTATTGAATAAAAATAAGATTCTCATGTTGGCCACATGTAACATTATTTAAGAATTTATTGTTGAATTTATTCCAATTTACTATCCTAAATGAACTCACACACTTATTAATATTTTTTTAATGATTTTATTCATTTATATTTGTGTGAGAGAGTATAAGCATGAGTGGGTGGGGTGGGTGGGGGAAAGGGAGAAGCAGGCCTCCCAGCGGGAAGGACTCTGGGATCACGACCTGAGCACAAAGCAGACACTTAACTGATTGAGCCACCCAGGTGCCCCTCCATAGTTATTTTTAAAACCAAACAATTAAATTAGTAAGTATATAAGGTGGTTTTCTCCATTATCCGACTTTGAGATGGAAGAGTGACAAATGTCTAGGTCATTCATCTCTATGTCTCTAAGGCTTAGCCCTGGAATCCTGGTAATAAATATTTTATTTTCTTAAAGGTAGAGGTGATAGTAAGGATAAGAGTGTATATTTTTATATCACTTTCTCTTAAATATACTTAAAACAATGTCCATTAAGAACAACATGCTTTGAATAGCATCTTCCATTAGGCAATTGGTTTAACAGTTTTAAGAGTGGCTTACAATCCTGATAGGCTTCCTGGGTTTAAATCCCAGCTCTGTGATTTATCAGCTGCATGATCTTAGACAAGCCTCAGTGTTCCTTACCCTGTGATATAGGTTGATAATTGAGCCGACTTCTCCGTATTTTTGTGAAGATAAAATGACTGATGCAATCTATTCAATTAAGTTACTAAAACATAGTAGGTATCAAGAAATATTTAATGTTATTATTAAGTGAAAAAATGGCTTTAGATTCACTAAAGCCCACAGGAATGTTTCATATCATGCTATCAATGAAGATACAGAGAGGAATATTTTTAGCCTGATCCAAAAGATCATACTCTGTCCGTATTTTTCTGAACCCCATTTCTGAAAAAGAAACCATGGCAAGAAGAAGAAAAAGGGATTAAAGCATACTTCAGGGAATCATATACTTTCTCATTACTATTCCATTCTCACTGCTTTCTGATTCAGCCTCTAAGTTGAACTGAAACCCCAAGCCTCCTCCAAACTTTTGATCAACTCAGAGTTTAATCCTTTCCATTTTAGCTGGATTTGCACCAAGAAGAGACTGTTGAATTGTAGAAGACAACTCAATCTTCACTAAACATTAATGTCTTTGATTTTATTTATTTTTTTAATTTCAGGGGATCCTCATGTCAAATATCTTTCTGGAATTTATGAGAGGATAAAAAGTAATATCCAAAAGAAAGACTGTCTATCAAAAGTGATGTAGAGTTAAGTAAAATCTTCATGAACAAAAACAAACTACCTTGCTTTTGTGTTAGATGTAAAATACTGTCATTATCCTTTTATAAGAACCTCGCTTTTGACAATGAGGAAATAAAGTACCAAGAAAACATTTTCCTAACTAGAGCCTTTTATATAAATAAATACATTGCCCCTTTCCTGCCCTTCTCCACCAGTATTAAACAATGGCCACTTAGAAAGGAAATGATGTCAACACCCTACTGATAAAAATCAAACTGCAGTGGAGAAAACACAGTGAAACACAACAGAAACACACACACACACACGCAGCTTTGTTACCTCTGTAGTTTGTCATGGTAACTCCATGAAGAGCAGTAAATTATTAAATTTAAAACACACTTCCACTACATACCTACTACATCCCCACCTAACTTGAGTTTCTTATGGTTGTACAGTTTAAATATAAGCATTTTTCAACCGAAAAAAAACCCACAAAGAAATCCAAAGGAATAGTAAAAATAAATTGTCTTTAGCAAGCAGAATTTATAGCCTTAAATGTATGTAACTCTCTTTTTGATTAAATCTTAAAATTTGACTGGCATCCCAACCCCTTTCATAGCTATCCATTCTGGGAAATGCTATTTCAGCAGAGTTTACAGAATGTGGGAAATATCTTGAAGACCGTTTATCAATTTAATGATACTGAATAAATGCTTGGCAGAACATTCAGACTACGGATAAAAGATAGTATAAAATATGTGAAGAATGATCCCATACCTGTAGCAAATTTGCAGTGTTCGAATTTAATGTGCTGCAAATCAACCTTATTCTCAAGGAAGTGATTTCTCCTGTGGATGTTCTAGTTCTTTCTGAAGAAGCGTGTATCTGGATCACCTGTTTGTCAGCTTGAAGAACCAGGAAGGTCAAATATCATTTGTCTTTTAAATTAATGTCTTGCTTCCTCTCCAAATTAACTGCTCTTGTGCAAACCATTTAGAAGAATAAACTATTATAATAGTAGTAGGTTTTATATATTTTTTCATCAGCACTTCTTAGTTGATTATTAACCAGATGTGGAAATTATAGGAGACCCTCCATTATATCTGCATTTAAATATTTAAAACCTTTTATATAAGTGCTATAGCAAAGCAGAGCTTATTCTGGTAGTCATTGCTGTCTTTCAGATAAGACAATGATGTCCTAAACTGTACTGCAGTGCTATGAAGGGAGGAGAAGGACATGGTTTAAAATGGATGGTGTCATCAAATCACCAGAAGCAAGATGCCACAATCCACTTCAACTCCCAAATGCCCAAAGGAAATGTGAAATGCTTTCCATGCCAGAACTCTCAGTTCTTCATTTCCCCTGATATTAAAGGTCTTATTTTAATTAAAAACCAAGCAGTAATGCAGGACTCAGTCACCATCACCATTTGAAAGCTCAATGAAACAGTAAAGCTGAAAAGATTACCCTCTAGGGAGATCCATGTGCTCCTTTCACAAAATCCTCTTCTTTCCAGCAGTCCCAGGTTATACAGTCTAAAGTCACACGTTCTCAAGGAAAAAATAGAGTTAAATATTAACCTTGAGATGACCTTGGAAGTTCCTCAGCTGGCTGAATGCTCTCTATAGATAGAGACCAAGGTGCAAAATAATAATAGTAATAATAATACACAATAACTGAACTCAGTATGTTTTCAAGTATACTATCTTGCTTTTAGTTTCTTGATGAATTTGTTCAATCAACATTTAATTAGTTTTGGCTTCATATTTAAAAAGAAAGATTTAAAAAAGACATCAATATTAGGTTTGTGCCTCAGTTATGGCTGTTAAATTTCAAATCAGAAAAAAAAAATTTGAAGTATATCTCAAAAAAATAAAAAATTGGAAGGGATGAAGACAATCTCAAAAGGACTCTGGGACAATTACTCAGGCAAATAAAAAGCTCAACTGCACTGTTTTTTGTTTTTTGTTTTTTAATTTTAGTTTTATTTTCTGATTGTGCTTATTAACTTTATCAATTTTAGGGGTATTCATAAGGAATTAACTTGCATGCTACTATTAGGACAAGCCTACAGCCCTGAAATTCTTAGGACAAATTTATTGCATATGAATTTCCAGGAGACTTTTTAATTTATCTCTAGATACTTGAAAATTAAGGAGTGGCATATTAAGGGTCACTTTTATTTTTTTCCTTCCAAAACTACTTGGAAATACTCCTTGGATTATATAAAATTTATTTTTATAATAATCCTGTAGCAACCTGAAACATATATAAATGACATAATGAGACTAACTGATAAACAAAGGAAGAAAGAAAATAATTATAAAGTGATAGCGCCAAATAATGGAGTCATATAATTCTGTGACTTGAGATTCTACTTGAAACTGAAGTCTGATAGACCTGTGCTGAATTGCATTCCTGTTACTGGCCAGCCCTACAGTCTTTAACCTCAGTCTGCATCTATGCCCATCTATGCCTATAAGAGACAAAAATCAGAATCCTTGTTGTAAGGATTAATATAACAAAAGAGATTCCCTGATATAGTGCTATGTTGGCTAAATTGTAGGTACTCAAAAGATAATTTTATTTTATTGATTTTATTATTTTTCTACTACAGAGATTCCGCAAGAGGGCAAATATCATCTAACTGTACATGTGTGAGAATAGACTGAAGACAAAGATGCAGACCATCACTCTGAGCACTAGTTTTGCAGGTAATATTTGAAGGATTTTAGGAATTTCCTGGGATTTTAGGAATTTCCTGGTTGTTACATGAAGTAAGAGAAACTGGCATTTCTTCCAAGTCAAGCAAATGTTCTAATTTTGAAACAAAACACCATGATCAATTCAGAGAGAGAAAGAAAGAGAGGGGGCAAGGGAAAAAATATATGTAAGTATACACAAGAAACTGGTGAGGATGCCTCTAGGAAGGAGGAATGAAGGACAAACGTGGGAGAAGATACAATTTTCATTTTTTTTCCTCTGTTATGGATGGAATGTTTGTGTCCCTCCAAAATTCATGTGTTGAAAGCCTGTTCCCGAATGTGATGGTATTAGGGGGTGGGACTTTTGGGAGGTAATTAGGATGACATGAGGTCATGATAGAGGCCTCACAAATGGGGTTAGTGCCCATTACAAGAGTCATGAGAAAACTTGCTTCTCCCCTCTGCTGTCTGCCATGTGGGGGATACAAAGAGGAGTCAGCAGTCTGCAACCGTTCTCACCAGAACCGGACCATGCTGGCATCCTCCTCTTAGATTTCCAGTCTCTGGATATGTGAGGAGTAATGTCTGTTGTCTAGAAGCCACTCAGTCTATAGTACTTTGTTACAGCAGCCCGAACTGCTGTAGGGACTCCTTTTATTTGTATTTTGGTATTGTGTGTGTACACATTTTTGTTACAATTACTTTGTTATTTGGAAATAAATAGAAATTAAAGAGAAATGGCATTAATTACATCAGCATAATGCATTCCCAGCAATCAGGTCTTCTATATTTGGGGCAAAACTTCTACACTTTATAGAGAATCAAATGAGAGTGTAAAAGTTTGCTAAGCATGTTCTTCACAGACATGCTTTTATAGGGGTCAAAATAATCCTCATGTATTCAAGTAGTCTAATTTTTTATTTATACATAGAAAGCTACCACCACAAGCAGATATGCAATGATAATTCAACGAAATAACAAGTACTTTAAAAACTTGCTATTGTATATGCAAACCTCTTTGCTAGGCCTTGGGTGCGGAAATAACGGGGGAAAAGTCATAAAAGAACCTATAGCAATGGGTAAGATACAGAGCTCTCGGTGTCCTAGATTATGATACAGTGGAAAAGACAGAAACATATTTAAACAACCAAATAAGGCATCATGGAATATATTTAAATGCATATAACATTTATAAATGTTGTATGATATGGAAGAAGGAGAGATTTTTTTGCGTGTAGGAATATTTGAGGAGGTGTCTTTGGGGAAGGAGTTACATGAACTGATACCTGAACAATATCCACAGATTGAAAGGACTTTCAGACAATAAAAGCAGCTTGAGTCAAGGGGCAGAGTTTGGAGAGGTCAGGGTGTTTAGACTGGGTGGGGTGCTAGGGTACCAAGGGAAGGGCAGCACATTAAGAGAGAGATCCATCAAGAAAGAGCCAACGCAGATCAGGATTTGGACATCATATTAAGGCCTTTGAACTTTTTCCTATGAGAAACGGAGAACATTTGAAGATCTTCCACCCAAGTTCACGTGAATCCAACCTTTACACTCCTACAAAGTTAAAGTGGAACAAGTATAAAGGCTGGATCGGCATGAGAGACAACTGAGGACAGTGAGACAGGAGGAAGCTGTTGGGAAGGTACACGAACATTAGCTTCCTTTGAGTGAAGCACGGCTCTGACTGCTAGAACAGAAGTAATGAAAAGTGGGCTCACCTACAGGGACAACTCCAAAGCAGACACATCCCATTGCCCCTTTTCATATATTTTGAATCTGGAATCTTTGTTAACATCCTGAAAAGAAACACATCTGGCATTATTTGTGACTGCCTTAAGTGGAGAGGTAATTCAAAAGCAATTGCCTGGCTCTGTTAACCAGAATTATGCCAGGGCTCAAAGCTATTTGAATCAATAAAAAAATAGCAATAGAGATGTTGCCCCTTTAAGAGCTTCAGGCTAGACCATTTTCACTAACCACAGGAAGATTTTTTTTTTTCCCAATTAAGGATGGATTTCCTTTGAAACTGGGTTTTTGTACACCAAAATATTGTGCAGTAAGCCTCCAGGGATAATTTCCTAAGACTAGATTTTATTTATAACTTTTGACTCCTCACCTAAATAAGAGATATTTTTTCTAACACAAGAAGGTGAGGGTTACTTCTGGAATTCTTTGGAAAAGTTACACCAGCTAAATACCTGGCTCAGGGTTGAAGAAATGCCTTTGTAGTTTAAGGAAGCTTAAACAGAAGCCTTCACTGCTGATTTGGCTACTGTGTGAAACATCAGAGGAATTTTCCAATGGGGCTTTAAGAGTTTAGCATTTGCTTTAATTGGGAAGACACCTAGGTGTTTAATGGGAACTTCTCAAGCTATTGGAGCAGAACTAGAATAAATGACCCTATTTATTTGGAGAAATAAAGTTAACCTTGTCACAGGTGCTTCATAAAGCAGCACATAATTGCAAATGGGTGGTAAGGAAAGTGATAGAAGAGAAATTTGCATCAAAGAAAATTGTACCTATACATGTAGCTGCCTTTTTCTTACAAGACCTGTCAGAACAAGGTGTGCTTAGCAAGAGAGACAAAAGGGAACCTATTTTCATAACAGAATATCTGTAGGAATATTCATTTATTTTGCTGGGAATGAGTTGCATTATCAGTAGAATTTAAACACTTTCCAGCAATATGATTTTTCTGCTTATCAAGAAAATCTCGGTATTTGAGTTTTTGTTTAGACTAAGGGCTCTTTAGTTAAGAGAGGAAACTCCTATAAACTTCAAAACTTGAGTACGCTATTCAAGTCATTTTTTAAAATAAAGGCTATGATAAAAATCCAGGGTCCCTTTAAGAAGTAAGTGAGTGCCAGAAGCTTCTGGGAAACAATCATTATAAAAAGAAAAAGGTTGAAGAGCTTGTAAAAGGAGGTAGTTCACTGTATATTAGCTTTTATTCCAGTTAGTCATTGTAAAGGACAGAATCTCTTAGAAAAGTAGAGAAATTAGAAAAAAAGAAGAAGAAAACTCTGTGCCAGAAAGTCCCTGAGACGTTTGCATAATCTGGGCAGTGCTGCCTCCTGAAAAGACGTATACTGAGGTGGGTATGTCTTTTCTACCTTGGGCCACATGGAGCAGAAAGATGTAAAAATTTGGAATCCCCTGGCCAGGAGAACTAAGAACTAATCAGAAGTCCTAAGGAGGTATTGTAATGCCTTGTCTCTGGTCAGCTATGGCACTTCAAAATCCCCCAAGGAAGTTCTGAGTCTGTTTTCTGTAAGAGCAATTTCTCTCAAGGTTGTTCCAATGCACCAAAGTACTGGGAATCCATAGTGTGTCTTTGAATGACTTTGAATTCAGAAAAATGCCCTGAATGAGTTAGAACAGGATTTAAGTCTGCAATGGTTGATGAGATTTAAAGTGTATTAAAATCTTTTACTACTTTGACATTTGTTCTCAGTATTGCCATTTTATAAGTAAATGAGTAAATGTTTAAAATGTTAACTTCAGTGTTTTGTTATTTTAACAAAGGCATTGGGTAGGTAGGAAAGAAATAGAAATAACTAAAAATTTAAGCCCATGGCCAGTGGTGCATGAAAACATATTCAGGACCCCTTTTATCTGGTGGCAGCCACCGTGTTATGCCCTTAGAACTTATACAAGAAGTTGCTCAGCCTAATAAGCTCCAATTTACAGAGAGAGGATGGAATAATAAGACATTATTCTGGACAAGGGTAAGAGATGGTAGTTGTAGCTGTTTCGTATCTCTCAAATACAACAATGTCTGAATTCCAACTTTGGTCATTTTAAGTATTTCATCAAGCTGTAACTTAACCTCAGGCATTTATCTCTTTGCTTTTAAAGGGTTATTCATGAAACTAAGGGACTGCAGCCATTCTGGAATAATCCCATTTGCTCAGGACACATCATGTCTAATACCACCTCACTCATAGGGGCCATTTTTCTTCCAGGCCTTCCAACGCTCTGAATTTCCCTGTGAAGCATGTATCTGTGGCACCACATGATCTCTGAAATTAAACCACAGAGAAGTTGGAAGTCTGTCCTAAGTTGAGATATATACTCTATATTTGTTGCATATTATTTGCGGTATGTCTCTTTTTGTCTATTTTTTTTTTTTCTCATAGCAAAATGTATAACCAAAGAGACCAGAGGAAAGGGAATAGGTAATCTAATTCATACTGTCACTTAGTAGATAGCAAAACCAAATTCCTGCACATTTCTAACCAATCAGTTAGCAATTACCATACCTGTATAGGAGAGTGACTGTGAACCACATAAATGTATCCCACTAAATCCAAAGTATCCCTAAACTAACTACTCTTTAGCCAGATTCCACACATGTTTGTGGCCACTCCAATACAGCCTGACATGGGGTGGGGGAGTGAGGATAGAAAGAGACAACAGTCTTAATCAATTTCAGTTAAAATATCTTAACCATTGTGAATTTCACAAAAATTGTTATGACCTTATAAACATTACTAGGGCTTCTTCTGGCAAGAAGCCTGTATAAGTAAGGGAGCTAAATCATAATAAATTTGTGTCCGCTAAATTTAACGGATTAAAGAAACTAAAGATTATGTAAAATTTAGAGTACTAATAGGAGTAGAAATTAAGATATATTCTGACAGGCATCCTTTCTCCATGTAATAAGTAATTAATAATGAGGTTTTTTTTTAAAGATTTATTTATTTATTTTAGGGAGAAGCAGAGAGGAAGAGAGAGAGTGAGCACACAGAGGGAGAGGGAGAAGCAGACTCCCTGCTAAGCAGGGAGACCTATGGGGCTTTTGATCCCAGGACCCATGATTCTCAATCCCAGGATCATGACCCGAGCTGAAGGCAGATGCTTTACCAACTGAGCCACGCAGGCAACCCTGTGAGTTGATTTTAGTAATATATGTACTACAGCAATATGAAGTATGAATGGCAATGTTAATATTAAGAAAAGATTTTTACAAACAGAACATATTTTTTTTAAGTTTAGTGGATTCTACTGTAAGGATAGGTTCCCCCAAATCAAATTTTCAATAATGTAAAAGATTTAAAAGGCATTACCTACAGCTGAGGTTGTGGAACAAATGGCCAATTAGTTTATAGACTGTTTAAGTGTTCGGCTAATATAATGAGAAATCTGAACACTTTTCAGAGTATGAAGGTATTCCGGAGACAGTGAAAAAAAAAGTACAAATAGTTATCAGAAGTCTGAATATCTAAGGTAATATTGAAGACTTCTGACAATGAGATGGCATATACTAAAATTGGTATGGAGATGATATCTTTTTAGCAGTCATTTAGCAGTAAGAAATGACTTCCATGGGATGCAATATGCAAAGTTTATGACACAGTGGCCTGAAAACCACTATTCCAAAATAAGATTTTGTTCCCTAGTTCATGTGACATAAATATAAACCTAAAAATGGGTCTGATAATTATTTTTACTAGGTACTCTCCAATTTGCACCAATCTATGTGCTAGATTCTGAAAGATCATTATTAGTCAGCAGTCTCTAACTTTTCTTTCTTTCTTCCTTTTAATTTGTTTTTTAGTCTGTTGCTCATTAAAAGAACAGTGAACAAGAGAGGTAAGTACTTAATTGCTCAGTTTCTTAATGATAATTTCCTAACTTTAGTGCACTCCTCTCAAAATCCCTATCATTTTATCTCTGCACTACTTTGGACACTCGGCCTCTCAATATGGAGAGAATGCATAGTGTCAGGAGCATGGCAGCTTTGAGATCAAACAGAACAGGTCTTGGATCCACCATAACATGATCAAGGACAAGTTACCTCACCTTTTCAGTGTTCTGTTTCGTTCCCTTTTAAGTGGGTTCAACTCTACTTAAAAAGGGAAAAAGCGCCCCTTCGGATCACTACATTTGTATCTTTAGGGTTAATATCCAGTAGTGTGTTTTCTGGGTCATAGGGTAGCTCTATTTTCAACTTTTTGAGGAACCTCAATGCTGTTTTCCAGAGCGGTTGCACCAGCTTGCATTCCCACCAACAGTGTAGGAGGGTTCCCCTTTCTCCGCATCCTCACCAGCATCTGTCATTTTTGACTTGTTAATTTGAGCCATTCTAACTGGTGTGAGGTGATATCTCATTGTGGTTTTGATTTGTATTTCCCTGATGCTGAGTGATGCTCCAGCATTTTTCATGTGTCTGTTGGCCATCTGGATAGCAGCAATATCCACAATACCCAAACTATGGAAAGAAACTAGATGTCCATCAACAAATGAATGGATAAAGAAGAGGTGGTATGTGTATATATATATATATATATATATATATATAATGGAATACTATGCAGCCATCAAAAGAAATGAAATCTTGCCATTTGCGACGACGTGGATGGAACTAGAGGGTATCATGCTTAGTGAAATAAGTCAATCAGAGAAAGAAAATTATCATATGATCTCACTGATATGAAGAAATTGAGAGGCAATGGGGGGATTTGGGGAGGTAGGAAAAGAATAAATGAAACAAGATGGGATCAGGAGGGAGACAAACCATAAGAGACTCTTAATCTCACAAAACAAACTGAGGGTTGCCGGCAAGAGGGGGGTAGGGAGAGGGTGGTGCGGTTATGGACATTAGGGAAGGTATGTGCTATGAAGTGTGTAAACCTGGCGATTCACAGACCTGTACCCCTGGGGCTAATAATATATTATATGTTAATAAAAAAATTAAAAAAAATTTAAAAGGGGTAAAGTAAGAATGTACACGTCCAACATAATGCTTTCGATGCAGCAAGTGCCAACTGAGTGAACGAATGGATTTATGTGACCTGTGTTTATATGATAAAAGAAGTCATCCCAGATACATTGATCTACCCAGCTGTGTCACTTTCTATGATTTAAAATGAAGTTTATTCACTGTAGCTCTGCAGGTATTGTGTGATCTTTATCAAGTTTCTCCTGTGTTATAGTTTTCAGCAGATCAAAATACTGAAACGGGACTCCCTCTCTCCATCCCTCTTTCTGTCCATCCATCTCTGTCTTGGTGTCTATTTCTATTGCTTTTTCTCCTGTTTTGAGAGAGAAGGAAGGAGGAAGGCACATGAAGAGGGGAACAGGGACATACAAGCTTTTGGCAATTAAAAAGGCAGTTAGACGGTTTTAATTTCTTCTACTTGCCAAACTCTGAACTTATAATAAGGAAAAGAAGTGTCGTTCTCTTGGAGATTATTTCCCGCATTCGTTGTCAGGGGTAACATAATGCCAGGGACAAACAGGAAACTGGTGGGCCACAGGCTTGCTCTCATTGCCTGGACCTCCTTTCCATGCTGCTTGTGTACAAACATGCTCTGTTTCCCTTGACAAAAGCAGACACAGATGCACAGGGACTTCAAGGCTTTGCATTGTGTGTGTGAAATGGTTTCATTTAAGAACTCGTGCTGTCAATTCTCAAACAATGCAGAGGAAGGGGAGGGAGTGCCAGCGACTGACTAAAAGCTAAGTTGGGCAGGAGGCTTTATACGTACATACACATATATACCAAACGTATAAATACACACACATATACATGATGAATAGACACTCAAGATTAGAATTTGTTATGGAAAATTTGGCTTACACGGCTGCAGTCTAAGCCAGGAAACTCTGAACTTGAATGTTAGTATCTTTTTTTCTTGGAGGCTTCACAGTGATGATGCAGGAGGGTGGATCTCATCTCAACAGTCAGTATGGAAATAAAGGACTATTCTGAGTAGCTGCCTGTCCTGTGACTATTTACTGCTATTTACACAGCAATAGAAAAAGTTCCTCGTACGGCATGGGAGGATCAATGCTATGAGGCTTCCTAATATTTTCTTCTCTTTGCCTCTTCCAACTCAGGAGTCAAGAGTCAGTGGCACAAAAATAAGCATTTATTGGGGAGGGTATGTGAAATGGTGAGTGCTGTGAAGTGTGTCAGCCTGATGATTCACACACCGGCACCCCTGGGGCAAATAATACATCATATGTTAATAAAAATAATTAATAAATTAAAAAAATAAACATGTAAAGCACCTATATCCCACATTCTCTGCCTCAGTGTTGTCCCTTTGCATCGAGCTGTTAAAATACTTAGAGGACTCTATCTATATATGTGTTCCTAGGAGAAACACAGAGCCACTTTTCTTTATCAATCCCATGCACCCCCACAGAAACTTCTTCAGTGCTGCTTTAGGCCTAGCCTAATCCTCAGTAACTGTGAGACTTAGTGGGATTGGGGAGCTCAGAGGATTAGCAATTCATTCTTTGCCAAAAATCACCTAGTATACGGCATTTGTAATAATCCCAGAGAGGTTTATCAAGACTGGGTTTAGATTCAGGGTAGAGGTGAAGACTTATACTCTCTTTAATATGAGGATGGAGAAGTGGGGGCAGGCAGTTGACAGGGAAGGACGTTCACTACATGTGTGGCCCTATATAAGATTATAAGCAGCCTCAAAAGAAGTATTTCAGGGACAACGAAAAGAAATTTCCCCTGATGTCTACAGTTGCTCAGTTTGCCTAAAGACTTTATCTTGAATGCATGTATTCATTCAACAAACATTTACTGAGCATGTATTAAGTGCTAGTCATTGTCCTAGACATGGAAGATATAGCAGTGACTGAAACAGACAAGGTCCCTGTTCTCAAGAAGTGTAGTACAACTCTAATGATAGAGCAGCAAGGAGTTTGGATTTTTCAGTCATATCTTACCGAGAGGGAATGTATCAGCTCTTTTCCTTAAGGAAGTTTTAGGAGTGGTATAGGCAAGAAATTAAAGTTCTAAAATTGCTTCTTAGTATATGAGGGGTGTGTAAATGCGTGTGTCTGTGTGTGTTTATGGCAAAAGGAGATTTGAAGTCTAGAGATAATCCCTTACTTTTTCTTATCTGACAAAAGCCAAACACAAAAGAAGTGATTGACTTTGGATTTCAGTGAGAACGAATAAAACAGAACATTCAAGATGGCAAAACTAAACAGATGTCCAAAGTTTATAGATATTTTTCAAAAGGAAATGTAAGACTCTGATTGAGAAATGCAGCCAGAGACCAATTTGTTTCCCTGCTACCTCTCAAATCAATCTCTTACCATTTCTTTATATGAAAAATCAGAAGACTAAATTACTGGTGTGCTAAGATGGGGTTAGAAAATATAGATGATTTGTGTCTCAGACTTGTCCTCTTATGAAAGTGAAAACCCAACAGAAAGCCTTAAAACTATAAATATTGCAGATTCAAGAAGAGTTAATTTAACTTATGTTCCTCCCTTCACTCTTGTAAATTATACACATGTACAAAGTGCAGGAAAAAAATCCTTTTTGTTTTTCAATGACTGGGTAATTATTTTGGGGTTTTTTATGTTTTTTGCTTAATTAACACTGAAAATTCTTCCCCAAAGACGTCTTTTATTAAATATTTAGCTAAGGAAGCATTTTTGAGTAAAGATAACGAATGAATTATATAGAACATGTTTTACTAATTGTTTTCAAACATAAAAATGGAATTAAACCATGGAAGTTTTTTATTAGAACTAAAGAACATCCATCCTCCTTTTATATTTATTTTCTGTACCATGCACTTGGCATTTCATCATTGGGGTTTGATATTCCTAAGGGTATGAACTGTCTTTTTGTTTGTTTCAAGATGTTTCCCATGTCTTGACTGTTAAAAAAAGGTATCCATCATAGCGATTTTAAGTTTCCTAAATTGACCAGGACTTCTATTTCCTTTGCAGTCCCCATAACTCCCTGGTATAGAGTAAGTACAAAGTCCACACTTGTTGAAGGACTTAAAGTGAGTCAAATGGAATAACTTTGTTGAAACCCATCTGGAGACAGGACAATCATCTAGTTCTAAGTTTCTTCTAAACCAAGATTGCCTGGGTCGCATTCTTTAATCTCTGGCATTTGAGCCAAGTATAATTACCTGAATCATGTAACTGTAGTCAAATGTATCGCATGGCTTTTAAGAAATCCAATCTTAAGAAATACATTCTTTAGAGATGTAGAAAACGTGTGACCTATACATTTTCCAGCTGCTCCCTTTTGGAACTGGAGGTTTAGGTGAGTAGGTGTAAAAGGAAATAAAACAACATTTTAGAACTTTGGACTTTGACAAGTAACAAATAATTTATAAGAATAAGAAGACAGAATACAAGCCATCTTTTTGTGCTCCAAAGAAAATGTCTTGGAGAGGTTATGAATAAAGAATACCCACTGAAGCAGAAAAATGCAAAAGAATGAAAGCTTTAAAATTTCAATAACAATGAACATGTTTTTGTGTTGGCTTGCAACTTCTCTGCAGATGTTACTTTGAAAGTTTGGACTTTTGCTAGATCTTAGCATAAAACATGTATCTTTGGTCTAATCACTGAGATTTGGTTAGGGAAGGCCAGCTGGAAATAGCTTCTGGAGATAGATCTTTACATTTTCCCAAGGTGAACAAAATTTTTGTGTTTTGGTATAGAAAAGATCTTTTGTAATCCCACTACAGGAAAATTATGGCATAAATCTGGCTGAGTGTTCTCTAGGGAACCAGGAGGACAAGCAGAATTTAGTTGACATGCTGTTTCTCCTGCTTGCACCTGACACTTACTGATTTCATCTCATAGCTCTTCGAGTTTGTGTTTGGTTTCAGGTAAATCCAAAGTCACAGATAATTGGTCTCTCACAAGAATGAAATGGTTAGTGCCTGAGTGTGGGGTGTGTGTGTGTGTGTGTGTGTGTGTATAAAATCATCTCAATGGAATAAATTGTTATCACAGAATCATTTCTATTTCTTGTAAGGTAATTGGATATTAATTTAGAAAACGTACTAAAAACGAAACAAAAAAAATGACAGGAAACATTTTCAGAGAGGAAAATACAAGTGTATGATCTTATATTCTTATGGAGAGTTCTGATCAAAGGACAATTACACTGCAGGTCTTGGTTACATCCTCTGTTGTCTGCTACTATGAACTTCACATCTGGTACTACCAGTATTATGAATAGAACAAAACAGCAACAACAAAAATAAAAACAGATGAGCAACTGAAGAAAAACAGATGAGCTTTTTATTCAAAATGTTGGGTTTGAATTCCAGCCTTTTTATTTACTAACCATGGACTTGTGGGCAAGATTTTTATATCCATTTTCCTATTCTTATAGAAGAGAAAAAGATGGGGTACTAGTAGTTACTCATGGTGGAAAGGAAATTTTGTGTCACTAACAAGAAAAACAATTGGTATACTGTTAATCCTTGAGCAATGAGGGGGTTAGGGATGCTGACCACCCCGCAACAGTAAAAAAATCCATGCAAAACTTTTGACTCTCCAACTTAACTACTAATAGCCTAACTGTTTACTGGAAGCCTTACTGATAACATAAGGAGTCAATTAACACATATTCTGTATGTTACATGTATTACATACTGTATTCTTAAAATAAAGCGAGCTTGACAAAAGAAACTTATTAAAATCATAAGAGAAAATAACACACTATAGTACTGATAGATAAAAATTCACATAGAAGCACACCTAGACAGTTGAAACCCATGTGGTTTGAGGGTCAACTATATATCTGTAAAATATATATTACCTGTTACATATAGGTAGTAGAATAAGCTATAAACTTTATAATTTAAAATATTACAGTCGCATTAATCTTTCTAGACCACCATAATCTCTCAAATTCAACTTTAGCATTCTATAATGTATGTCCAAAGTATACAACAACTAAAGAGTACATCCTGTCATTTCATAAACATTATTGCTGACATGTTTTTCTAGTGTCATTTAAATTCTTTTCGGTTAAGTTTAAATATGTTTACATTTGGTATTCCTTCTCATTCCAAAAATTTCTCATCTATCTGAAGGCTTTTATGGAAAAAAAAATATAACATTTATATTTTTATAGATGGAGTTCTCTTATTTTTGTCACCTCACATAATGCTCATTGTGACCCTAGAAAAGTAGACAGTGATATATTTTTATGGATTGAATTGTGTTCCCCTAAAACAGCAAAATAAAAATAAAACAAAAATCAAAAACAGAAAGTAAAGTCCTAACTTCCTATGTACCCAAGAAAATGGCTTTATTTGGAACTAGGGTTCTTGCAGATATGATCAGTTGAAATAGAATGGGCATTTAATACAGCATGACTGGTGCCCTCTTATGAAGATGGCCATGTGAAGACAGACTCACAGAAAGAATGCCCTATGATGGCAAAGGCAGAAACTGGAGTTGCATAGCTACAAGCCAAGGAATGACAAAGACGGCTGGCAAACCATTAGAACCTAGGAAGAGTCAAAGAAGGATTCCCTTACTGGTGTCAGGGGGAGAATGGCCCTGTTGACAACTTGATTTCAGACTTCTAGTCCCCAGGACTATGAGACAATAAATTACTGTTGTTTCAAGACACCCAGTTGGTGGCACTTTGCTGGGAAAGCCTTTAGGAAATCAATAGATGAGTCCTTGACACTAGCTAACATTCTCTGAGTGCGAAGTGTGTATCATGCACCAAGTATTCTCATAGTCTATGAGGTATTTCCCAGCATTATTTATATTCTACAGGTTAGGAAATTAAGGTATAGAGAGGTAAATTTGTTGAACCAAATTTATACAACTAGTGTGTGGCAGAAATTGTTTTTGATTCATGAAACTGAAATAGGAATCATTAGTAATGACTTTGAAAATGAGTAAATTGAGAGTGAAAGAAATTGACATGCTCTTCATCTCATCTTTTTAAAATTAACTGTATTCATTTCCTGTGCTCTTTTCCCTGTGTTTATTGACCCAAACATTTTCTTTCTTACCCTCTTTTTTCCCACTGTAGACCACATTCCCCTCATTTACGGTGCCCTAAACTGAGTGAGTAATCTGATAAAACTATGATCAATGGAACATTTAGAGAGAAGATGACCCTGATATTCATACATATTTTAGTCAATTAAGCAATTTATAGGACCAGCCTTGAACAGCAGATGAGCTTAATGCTTGTTTCTTAATAACTCTTACTAAATTCTACATCTGAAACTAATACTACACTGAATGTTAACTAACTGGAATTTAAATAAAAACTCGAAAAACATTCTTATAAATATGATAATGACTATCATTTATTGAGCACTACTATTAGATGTCATATTAGATTTCTAAATGTATGACTTTATTTAAATTTTGCCAGTGTCTCACAAGATCATTATTATTGTATTATGTGTAGTGCCAAAGAAGAGCTCCATATGATAAAAATAAATTTTGTTTTATCTTTATAGGTGGACTTGCCATCTTCTACCTAGAGAGGGAAAAAATTCTAGAGGTAAATAGGGCCATGGACCACTCAATAAATCAATACTCATCTTAGAATCAGAACTGGAAGCCAGACCCCTTGACTGCTAATGTTGAATTCTTCAAAGTGGTAGTTTTAAATTGTTCACCACCTAAAAATAACCCAGAAAATTTGTTAAAAATATAGAAGACAGGAATCTTTTAGGGTAGGTTTCAAGAAGCTGAATTTTGGGTTTCCCAGTAACTTCTTAAGCATTTTAAATCACTAAAACGATGGTCAGGGAAAATATATTAGTCACTTAACTAGAGCCTGAAGAAATAGCCTGGAGAAGAAAAGTTTTAAAGGATACGAGAAGAAGAAGAAGGGAGAAAAAAGGAAAAAAAAAAATACATTTGCTGCCTTACTAATATAGAAGTATGAATTAAAATGTAAAGAATTTTACATTTTCTAAATTTTAACAATTCTCTGACATATGTTCACCCATTGATCTCAAATTTCCTTTTTAAAAATTTGTCAGGGGCGGCTGGGTGGCTCAGTTGCTCGTCTCCGACTCTTGATTTCAGCTCAGGTCATGATCTCAGGGACGTGGAAGTGAGAGTCTCTCTCCCTCTGCCTTTTGCTCCTACCCCTGCTTGCTTGCACATGCATGCTCTCTCTCTATATATACATAAATAAACTCTTTTAAAAAAATTGTCTTAAAACATGGAAACGTAAAAGCAACGAGAGGTTCTATTGTGTCACATTCATTCTCTAAACAGAGTTGCAATTCAGGTAACTATGTGACTGAACACAACGCAGATTGATTATGGGTAATATGAAGGTTAATTTTAAGTACTCTTCCAGCAATGGATTCAAGAAGGTGTGTAAACGACAGCTCATATCCCTTCTTGCTCTCTAAACCGTGCCGGTTGTGACAGTCTGTGGGTTTGTCAAGCTGGATCGAAGCAGCAGATCCTCTGTCTCCCACTCAAATTCCATGCTTCCAATACTCTGGCTTTAATTCTTTATCCCCGTGACATTCCATTCGTTTGGAAACTGGGCACACATACAGGACTGATGCTAGAATTAGAGCTGTTTTAGTAGGGTTAGTTGTCGTCATCATTGTTGTTTTGATTACACAGTGGGAGGATTTTCATGGATATTCGGCCCTTAACTCACTTAACACTACTTCCTCCTGAAATCTCACCATTAATTCAACTGTGCATTGGTCTATTAACCTAAAATTACTTCAAATTTCTAACAAAGAACATGCTTCAATGATTATCCTTATCTTACTAACACTATACAACTTTCTCTTACTATTCAAGAACATATTTATGTAAAATACTGTTTAGTTACTAATTAGGTAATTAGAGGTGTTCTTACTCAAATTCAAATCAGTATGACTTACTTTCTATAGCTAAAAAATGATGTGCTTACAGTAAAGGGATTTTAAAGTCTTTTCTAATGTTAAAATATCCATATAATTCAGATTGGGAACTAGCAGTTATATATTCTGGACATTACATTTGACTTTTCTAAATCAGATACTTCTGTACTATGTAAATTTAAGAAACTAAAAATTTTATGGAAAATAAGATAAATTGATGGACTAATGGAAAGATGTGATAAAGCAAATATAGTAAAATGGTAAGAGTAGGTGGTAAATGTACAGGTATTCACTGCAAAATTATTTTAGTTCTTCTCTATTTGAAAAATTTTGTAATAAATCATTGAAAATGGTATCATTAGCATGTATGATATATATACATGTGTATGAAATTATACCTTCTAAATACTATAGCTACTCATATTTGGAATTTTCTAATATACTCACATATTTTCTAAAATGTGTCTTCCCTTATTTTGTCCAACAGGGCAGACTACAATTTTTATTCCTTAGGTTTTCCTTTCTATTTCCAAAGGATTTGAAGCATTCCATGGTTATTCCAGAGCATGTCAAATTCACTGCAGCTGCAAAACAGCTGGGGCAAACAGCTCCCACTGGCACTCTGACATGTGACCTGAATTGATTAAAAGCCTGTGACTTGACTATAAACTTTATTTTCATGTTTCATGATGTTAGGGATAAATATGGGAAATAATAATATTATATTACTTAGTGATTCCTAGCACTAAGAAAATTCAACATCCCATTTGAGCTTCATAATTTAAACATCTCTTCCTTGATTTTTTTAAAGATTTTATTTATTTATTTGACAGAGAGAGAGATCACAAGTAGGCAGAGAGAGAGAGGAGGAAGCAGGCTACCTTCCAAGCAGAGAGCCCGATGCGGAACTCGATCCCAGGACCCTGAGATCATGACCTGAGCCGAAGGCAGAGGCTTAACCCACTGAGCAACCCAGGCACCCCTTCCTTGATTTATTTTTATGACATATGTAACCCATCTAAGTTAAAATGAATTAAATCAAACATTATTTTGTGAATTGTAGTATTTTTTTCTTTGAACAAGAAGACAAACATAGAGGCATATCTGTTGATCTTACATAGAACACGGAGCAATTTTATCATGGAGCTTCTGGAAAAGTCTTACCTTGCCATCTTGAAAATAACAGTTTAGATGCAGTGGAAAAATTGATACCTTGCTTGTTTCAAGGCCTCCCAACAGGAATGGTTGTGGCATAGCCTAAGGAGGCTAAACTGTGGATGTAGTAAGATCCAGAAACAGGGGCTATTCTCTGCACAACAGAAGTAGAAGGCCAGGCAGGATTAGTGGGGATACCAGCACAAGTGGAAGCAAAGCCCAGAAGATACAGTGTGACCCAAAAGAACTTGACCATACCCAGGGAGCAGGAAAAAATGTCTGATGCTATGGATCAGCTGACATGAATTTCAGTGAAACATTCCTGGCAACATGCTTGAATACCTGGAACGTGTAGGAATGGGATGTCTAGCGATATTAGATGGCACTAAGAACCAGTGATATACAGTATATGTGTGCACACGTGCAGACACACACGCACACAATCCACACGTACCTCTGCCTATATTTCTAACATTTACAACCAATTCGTTTTTATTTCAAAGCTGATGTAGCATATGGGTCACTTGTGAATAAGTCCCTAAGGCCAAAACCTCTTCTTTCCTCACCTCAATCCTGTGTCTCTTCTACCTCTTCCACAGTTTTCTATGTGTCCTATGAATCTACACTTACGCTTGTCCCTGGTGGTCCGCAGGAGACTACCGTTCCTTGTTCTGTAGTTGATCTCTCTCACAATTAGTTTAACTCCTTCACATGTCTTCAAAGTTCAGGTGGGCAGATACTATGCAAATGTTTTTCTGGCTCTTGCTGTTTGATTTCCATTTGCTACTGCCTAGATGTGCCACTGCAAGAATTGCAGAAGATATGCTATCCTTAAATATCATATTCTGCTGCTGCCAAAACCTGTTCATTTTATTAATGTCTTTTATTCAGCAGGATTTGTTAAACTGTCATAGCTAAAATGACATATATTAACATATATTACATTGTATACTTTATCTGAGGCAGCCGTGGCAATGTTCCTGTAAGAAAGGTAGATGGGGGGGCACCTGGGTGGCTCAGTGGGTTAGGCCTCTGCCTTTGGCTCAGATCATGATCCCAGGGTCCTGGGATCGAGCCTGGTATCGGGCTCTCTGCTCAGCAGGGAGCCCGCTTCCCTTCCTCTCTCTCTGCCTGCCTCTCTGCCTACTTGTGATCTTTGTCTGTCACATAAATAAATAAAAGCTTTAAAAAAAAAAAGAGAGGTAGATGGGCACAGTAAGTATTAATCGTTTCCATTTCATAGTTGGAGATCAGAGAGTCCTGTGACTTTTCCAAGATTACCTTAAAAAAGTGACTTACAGATGTTAAGTATGGGGCTCTTAAATGATGGGAGTAGTTGGTTCTGACCAACTCCTTCTTGCTGTCAGGGAATGAAGTCTTGAGAAGAGAATAGCTACCATTTTTGACATTATTGTTCATATGGTGAGAGGTAACAGCCTGGACTTACAAACATTTGGGATTGCTCTAAGAATTCTCCTACTGGTTGCCCCAAGGCTTCTCACTAGAATTCATCAGAACATTTGCCTTTCTAGGTTAATAATGACAACTCAGGAGGAGGTGAGGAGATATGATGTGTAATAATTAGTTTTAACCTCCTGCATTGTTAGTAGGAATGCAAGCTGGTGCAGCCATTCTGGAAAACAATACAGAGGTTCCTCAAAAAGTTGAAAATAGAGCTACCCTAAGATCCAGCAGTCACACTACTGGGTTTTTACCCTAAAGATACAAATGTAGTGATCCAAAGGGGCACATGCACCCAAATGTTTATAGCACCAATATCCACAACAACCAAACTATGGAAAGAGCCTGGATGTCCATAAACAGATGAATGGATAAAGATAATCTTCTTTATATATATATATATATGTATATATATATATATATATACACACACACACACATACACACACACATACATATATATACACGAAATATTGCCATTTGCAATGATGTGGATGGAACTAGAGGGTATTAATTTGAGCAAAATAAGTCAATCAGAGAAAGACAATTATCAAATGATCTCACTGATATCAGGACTTTGAGAAACAAGACAGAGGATCATAGGGGAAGGGAGGGAAAAATAAAACAGATGAAACCAGAGAAGGAGACAAACTATAAGAGACTCTTAATCTCAGGAAACAAACTGAGGGTTGCTGGAGGGGAGAGGAGTGGGAGGGATGGGATGGCTGGGTGATGGATACTGGGGAGGGTATGTGCTATGGTGAGTGCTGTGAATTGTGTAAGACTGATGAATTGCAGACCTGTACCCCTGAAACAACAAAGACGGATCTTTCCCTACCACAGTCCTCTCCTGTGTTACCTCTGAGAATATGGCAACTCTATTCTTATAATTGCTCAGGTCAGGGTTCTTGAAGCTATTCTTGATTCTTTATGTTGCACGACATTTCTAGTCCTCAGCAAACCTTCAAAACAAATTCAGAGTCTTACCAATTTTACCACTTCCATACCACATACTTCATCCAAGCCAGTAATTATTGGAATGGCCTCCTAACTGATATCTTTGTCTCACCTTTATCTTCTTCAGTCTGTTTCTCACCCAGCAGCCATAGGGATTATGTTTAAACAATGATCAGATCATATATCTCCCCTGCACCAGATCATGCAATGACTTCACATCTCACAGAATTCTTACAATGGTTGCAGCCTATGGATTATCTGCGTCCCCCCATTTACCTCTCCAAAATCATCTCCTGTTGCTCTCCCTTTCACTCATTCTGTCCAGCTACACTTGCCACATCTCTTCCTGTAATGCGCAAATATATTTCCATCTTGAAACTTCTGTACTCGCTGTTCCTTCTGCCTATAACCCTGTTGCCCCAGAGAACTGTGAAGTCAGTTACATGAGGTTTTCCCCTCCTATCTCTGTCTGTGTGTTTCTTATAGGAGCACCAGTCATACAGGATTAAGGGCCCTCTCCACTCAAGTATGGCTACATCTTAACTAATTGCATCTCTATCAATCCTTTTTCCAAATAAGATCATATTCTGGGTACTAGGGTTTATAAGTTCAACATATTTTGGGAGGGACACCATTCAATCCATAATACTAACATTAAAAGCCTTATAAAATTAAAAATAAGCTCCTAACATATCCCCGTACATTCTTTTTTTTTTAATTTATTTATTTGTCAGAGAGAGAGGGAGAGAGAGCTAGTGAGCACAGGCAGACAGAGTGGCAGGCCGAGGCAGAGGGAGAAGCAGGCTCCCTGCCGAGTAAGGAGCCCGATGTGGGACTCGATCCCAGGACGCTGGGAACATGACCTGAGCCGAAGGCAGCTGCTTAACCAACTGAGCCACCCAGGCGTCCCAATAAATTCCCCGTACATTCTAAAGAGGAGTACACTTCTTTTGTGCCAAAGTCCAAGTGTTCCTCAGTCCAAAATGTAACCATATCTACAAGCATTTCTTATACCATCTTGGCTTATTCATTTCATCACACTAGGTCTACAGAAGAAGGCTGGCAGAATCTAGTGGAAGGATCATGCTTCCATTCAGTCAAAAGTTAAACTGGGAACTAATTTAGGATTTAGGATATATGAAGAGACAGTTTTAATCTATTTTTCTGAGCCATTTCTAGACTTAATGGAATATCATTCTACCTAATTGGTAATGTAGAAAACTCAAACTCCATAAAGGTGTGTGTATCTGTGGTCCACCGTATCTTTGACAGGTAGACTTCAGGATATTCTGTGCACTTCTTGAAACTGTATGAAGCATGTGTGTGTGTGTGTGTGTGTGTGTGTGTGTGTGTAAATGTCCTTACCTGGGAGAGCATTCCTAGCTTTCCTCAGAGCTAAATGAGTCACCATGCTTCCAAAAAGGAGAACCACTGACCTAGAATAGATAAATCAAGATGGCCCCAGGAAAAATAATGAATGTTGGCAAGGGCATTTCTTCATGACTTACTCCTCAATTTTCTATGTTTAACTCTTTCTCTTGGAGGTGCCCATATTCCTTAACACTTTTAATTCTAGTGCAATACCAGAGCCTATTTTTTTTCATCCTAAACTTTGTAACTTTTCAACCAGTTTTCCTGTTTTACATCATGTTTGTCCCATTACTCATTTCCTCATAACCATAAGCTCTGCTTTGCAAAAAATAGTTAGATTTCTGATAGTCAAATCTATAATAAAATTTAATGATTGTCACTGAGCCAGTATTATGTTTCATTCATCAAATATTTGGCTGGCCCTATTGTGTTCTATTTAGATGTTGTACAGGAAATTGAGATATAAAAGATAAATTTTTTTAAAAACCTTTTTTTTTTTCATTTCAAAACTCACAATTTATATAGTGTTTTCTTTTTATTTTAACATACACTTGAATCATCTGGGAATCATGTTTAAAATACAGATTCTACGTAGGTGGAGCAGAGGAATTCTGAGATTTGATTTCAAATAAGTTATCAGATGATGCTTATGCATGTAGTCTGCAATGATATTTCTTATAGCAAGTATTCTGTGCAGGTTTTCTCAACCAGTCTGGAAGAGAAGTATGTCCTAATTCCATAATCTTCCCTTTTATGTAATAAATTAACTCCACTGCAATGTCTCTAAAATGTGCTAGTAACATACTTTCCTTGAGAGAATTGAGGAAATGGTCTTTAAAATAAAAAATCTTCTGTGTTCAAGTGGACACTTGTATCAGTTAGGATTGGATTTAGATTTAAGCAACCAAAGTCTGTTCAGGTACTTAGACAAATAGGGGTTATTTATTTCTGGTAAACCAGAAGTCAGGGCTTAGTAGTCCAATGCTCCAAGGTACTTTCTCCTTTTTTCCTTCAGTTACTCTTAGCATGTCCAGTTAGGGGCTTACAGATGGTAGCTCAAGTTTGTGAGATGGCTGCTGATTCAGCAAGCACACATCTGCTTTCCCGGTGGACACAGGAAGAAATGGGTAAGGAAAAGCCAAAGGATAGTTTATAAATCTCCCTTTTAAAAAGTTTCTCAGCATGTAACTACAGTGACTTCAAACTAATATTTTGTGGTAACGTGGTCATTCCTAACTGGAAGTGAGTGTGGAAACATGAGTATTTGAACTCCAGCTCTGGAGATTCTAGAATCAAATAATAAATTAATTGCCACCTCTATGATATCATAAATAAACTGGCATTTTACTTACAAAATAACCAAGATAGTAAAACTTGATAAAGATGAGCCATCAGCATTTCATTCTTTTTATATGGTAAATGAAATAAAATATTTACACTCACATTCAAAACTATATTTATGGCCTTAGGTATCATATATGGAGGAAATAATAATTCTGATTACACAGATTTAAATTTTCTATATTTTAAGAATGTATCTCTATAATATAAATTCCTTTAAAATTAAAAAGAGAAAATTTTTTAAAAACAAGATAATTTTTTTCATTTGTAACACAAGGAATTATCAAGCACCCATCATATTCCAGTCCCTGGGCCAGGCGCTAAGCATTTACTGAGACATACAGGACCCTGGTCCTGCCCTAAGAACGCACTCTAGTGGGATGGGAGATGAGAAAACAACAATTCGACCACAAAGTGATAAATACATAGGATACTAGGGGCACAAAACAGAAAAACAGAGTTGTTTGAATCACTTTGAGCCTAAAAAATTAGTAGCTTATTTTTTAAAAGTCCATTCCAAATGAAAAAAATTTAAGTTTTCAATCTATAAGAAGGTAAAACCTAGGCTTCCAGAAAACTTTTCACTCAGAAATTAATCATGTTGAAAGAATACAAATACCAAACCTAGCTCTAAATGAGTTAAAAGATGTTGCATTTAAAAAAAAAAAAAAAAAAAAACAGAAAAACAAGAATGAGGTGGTTTGCGTAGTTAAGAGAAAGGATTATCGGTTTATGGTTTCAAAGATTCTCAACTTTAGAAGACAGTATAGGTAATTACATACAAATTGCATATATATAGAGAGAGAGAGAGAGAGGAAGATACAGAGATTTATAGATATATATATATACCCACATACACATACACACAGTTAAATGAGCAGGAAGTATGGCATTCCGAGCCAAAGAAGTGAGGAGTGTCCTGATTGCCTCTGGGAGTTGGCAGGAAACACAGAGACTGTGGATAGGAATTAGAAGTATTTGATAGCTCAGAGGAAAACATAGCACAGAAGGGGAAATAGTGTAAACAGAAAGGTCACGAAATCAAGGCAGGGCCCTGGGTTCCCTGGTGGATGTGGACAGAAACAGAGGCTGTAATCTGATAACCAACAGGGTACAAAGAGCCTCCATCACACAAGTAGCGACCTTGGCAGGAAGCACAGATCATACCATTATGTCCTCATTTTTTTCCTCTATTGGGAGCCGGTTTTATGACCAAACTTCAGACAGAAGACATTGTAGACAGAAAAATTATGGGGCAGAGTTTCAGAAAAAGAAGAAAGATCGCCTTGAGTCTGTTTCACCTAACAGCCTTTTCCTGCAGATCAGGTTTTGAGGTTCATGATGCTTATTCTATTTTTGGAGGGTAGGAATCTCAGGTGTGAATTTTGATATAAATATCTAAGGAACTAGATTGAAGCTTTTCATTTATATTTTTCATTCAAAACTGATTATCAGAGTTGGATATACACTGAAGCTAATATTAACAGCTGAAACTTCAGGAGGTCTCACTCCAATTGGCCCTTCCAAGACCCTGTACCTGATTTGGCATTTGTACTTTAGATTTCTTTTCAAATTGCAAATAGAATATAATTTATAATTTTTATAATAAAGATGGCAGATGACTACTGGGGTCACTTCACTGTTACTGACAGATGTTGTAGGTAGCACACTTTCTTGCCACACTTTGGAAGCCAAATTTCTACATTCATTGCGAAGAGGGCATGGCATTTCAACTAAATTTCTAGCAGACTGAAAAGGACATTTCAATGCATTTCATAAGGAGAACTGACCAACCAATGCCAAAATGCTGCAAACTGAAATTCAACAGTTTCTGAATATTTACTTCAGTTGCTCTGATACTAGAGGAAAACCGTAATTGCACTTTGTCAGCTTCTAATGGTTTGACACTATATTACCCGGATAGATAACTTAGTGTAAGAACAAATACAATGTGAAATAGATATTTTTGTAAATCAGAATGAAATCTCTACTTTTGTTCTTATGCCACCTTTTATCTTTATCTGACTAAATTTTATATTCCATTTGATTAGATAATCACATATGACACTTTGGGCTACGGGTAACGGGATACTCAAGTCAAAGTGGCATAAACCCTAAGAGCGTTTATGACCTCACACTAACAGAGTTCCAGGTATAGCTGGACTGCTCAGTGATGGAGGTCTGGCCCACTGAAGCCATTATCACTTTTCTGTCTCAATTCCCTGCATGTCAGCATCATCTCCATCCCGCTTTCAATATAGCTGTGAGAGTTCCATGAGGTAGACGACCTCTCCAGTGAAGAAGGAAGACACGATCCCTTCTATGGGTCTCTGTTTTTGTTGTTAAAAAAAGCTTTCCCCAAGGGCTCCTCCAATCAGGACCCAGTTGGTCAGCACTGGTCACATGTCATATCATAGCTATAAGCTTTCCCAGTAGTCCATGCCTGGCATTTTCAGCCTCTAAACTGGGAGATGGGCTCTGCCAGGAGACATGAAGGGGAGTCAGGGAAATAGTTCTATGGTGAGAAAACAAGTTCTGTCACAATAAACCTTCATCAGAAAGGAAAATTAGTTATCTATTTGCTAAATCTTTGCTTTATGGGGTGATATCTTTTATTTCTTTTCATCCTTTGGGTGCATACTTAATGCTTATGGGCACATCTGTACTTTCACCATCTGTGTGTTGCTTTTTTTTTTTTGGTCTCTCCCTCTGGCAACTACACTTGCCACAAATCTTCCTCCAGAGTCCGAAAAACTTTAGACATTTTTTATGTTGATGTAAGTTCCTTTGAGCTGCAGACTTTGGCCAAATTATAAAAAATCCACTAAAGTGTGGAGATTTTATATCCCACTAAAGCCAAGTGAGTGGGTGTCTGGGCTACATAGCGCTGAATGCCAACCATTCTGCATCCAATTGCTTGGGCACATGCCAGAACAATTGGTGATTCCTGTCTCTAGTCCAGACTTGGAGCTGCTTCCTAGCAGAGGTCACAGGAGGTCAAAGGAATTTCCCTAAGGACTCTGCTGACCCCTAAGAACTTACTGGGAAATAGCAGACTAGCTCAGTCTCCAGATTCAGTGTTTAGCTGTACCTTTAAAAACGCACATTTATTCAAAATGCCTGGGCACTGTTCTTGTACCACAGGTGAGGGTCTAACTCCACTCCTTTACTTCCTCCAGGAAGGTTTCCATCCACACAGCAGTCCTCACTCAGTTAACCTGAGATTACGTAACGCTTCGTGTCACCGTTACCCATGCAGTACTTAACCCCATACTATTCTGCGATTTTTTTCTTATACTCAAAAATTTTTTATGTTTTTCCCCAAACTACAAAATAAAAACTTGCAGCTGAAGGACCACATCTTTCCATTTCTTGCTACACTTTTACTACCCATGTGCCAAAGAAATATACTAAGTAAATAAACACACAGAAAATGAACAAAAAATTAAAATGGTGATAAGTGCTATGAGAGAAAGGCTCATGAGCCATGTGATGTACATTCCTCTGCAGTTAAGGAATGAATTTTCTGAGAAAGTAATATTTGACCTGACACCTGCAGAATGAATAGGAGAAAATTAGGGATGGACAACATGTTCATGTGCAAATATAAAGTTGTGACTGGAGTAGAGTGCAAAGTGGATGATAGTAGAGAATGAAGCTGGGGAAAAGGTGAGCCAGAGAGTGTTACAATCTGTTCTCCTTTCCAGAATAACAGCATGGAGCTGCCCAACCAGAAACTACGTTTCTCAGTATCTTTGTCATTAAGTGTGGCCACGTGATGCATTTCTCTCTAATGGAATGCAAGTGGAACTGAAGTCCCTATATCCCAGACAAGATTTTAAGTCAATGAGTGTCCTCCCTCCACATGCTCACCTCCCATTCTCTGGGCTCCAATAGTAAGAGCAGGGTGACTTTGGAAGCTTTGTGACAAAGGTAGTTAGTTGCACCGCTCTCAGTCTGGGACCCTGAATGCATGCTTACAGAAGATCTCTTACCAACCTGGAGCCCTGTCCTCAATGGCCACATTGGAGAAGGGCAATTTTCAGCATTAAGTCATTGAAAGGTGGAGTGATCTTTGCTAAGATTATTTAACCTAGCCAGTGCTGGGGAGTTTGGCCCTGATACCATAGGTAATGGGAAGTTATTTAAAGAATTTTAAGTGGAGAGATATATGATCAAATCAATATTTTGAAAATATTTCTGTTTGTAAAGTGGAGAATAAATTGGACTGAGTAAGAAAGAATTCAGTGAGGAAAAATAAGACAAAAATAGAAAAGCTATAACAGAAGTACTAGTAAGATAAAGGTTAAGGCTATGGAAACAGAAGTGGGTGGATTTGGGATCTCTAAAGTGATGTTGGTAGGATCTGGTAAGGTATAGAATGTAGAAAGTCAAGAGGGTAAGTATCTACAAAGACTGCCACTTCTCTAGCTTTGGGCCCTGGGAATTGCACAGTGGCCTTCTTTTGGCAGGGGCAGGGGGGAGGAGGGAGGAGACAAGCAAACATAGAAAAAAGTCCTGAGTTCACATTCATTTACACGCATGCACAGTGGATGTCCTTATTATCTACAAAGGGCAGTCTCTTATTCCACAAAAATGAAAGGCGAGCTGTGCAAACTTAGGGAGGTACAGCTTTAAAGCAGTTGTGTAGTGGGTAATGTACCAAAGCCTAGAGCTGGACCAGCTCCTTAACTAACTAGCTTGGGTGGTGGTTTAACTCTTGGCTACTCAATTTTTATTTGCAAAATGGGGAAATAATAATGTCCGCAACATAGGTTTGTATCAAGGAGAAAATGCAGGAATACATATAAAGCATGAAGAAGGCTTAGGAAGAACTCATTCACTACTGCTTCTAAGGCAGCCCAGTCACATCCTCTTACATGTTATCCAGGGTTGGAAGTGTCATCAACATATCGTGGACTCTGTAGGTGGCAAAATACACTTAGCTAAAGCACTATTAATTTTAGAGTGCATGCTTTATACAAGTAAGTTAACTTTATGGACCTGGCTGGGTAGCAGAATTTCACAGGGGAAGCTTAGCACTAATGATCTTAACTTCTGCTCTCATTTTGGCAAGTTTGTTTTCAGCCTTGATTTAGAGATACACTAAAACGCTTGACCCTTTCTTCCAGGCTCCATATTTAACCGCCATGATAACAGAAAATGTTTTTCCGTAGTCACCTAAATCTTATTTCCAGCAATTCTAAACTGGGTACTCCCTCTACAAATACTTCCTTTATCTAATTTCTCCACTCTTTCAATTTGGTTACTTTCATAAATCTTCCATTCTTTCTTAGAATTTAAAAAAGTTATTTTTTTTAAATTTTTTTTTTAAATTTACTTATTTGTCAGAGAGAGAGAGGGAGAGAGAGAGCGAGCACAGGCAGAGGCAGAGGGAGAAGTTGGCTCCCCGCCAAGCAAGGAGCCCGATGTGGGACTCGATCCCAGGACGCTGGGAACATGACCTGAGCTGAAGGCAGCTGCTTAACCAACTGAGCCACCCAGGTGTCCCAAAAGTTATTTTTTCTTAAGACAAGTTATTGTCTTCTTAAATGAATCCATGGCTGCTCTAATCTTTCTCTTGTGAGCGGCTTTATACTCGGTATCAATCTTATTCCCAACATTCCTGCCGATATCCTTCCCATTATCTTTCTGTCTGGTGCTTACAGAATTGATTTTATCTTACATTCCTTTCAGTATGAGTAAGAAAGGTGTGTGTGTGTGTGTGTGTGAGACAGAGAGAGAGAGAGAAAGAACACATATGCATGTGTGTGCATGTGGTGGGGTTGTGGGGAGGACTAAGGTTAAAAAGATAATATAACAACAAAACACATAATTATAAATAAAGCTCTTTGCTAAAATTCTATGTTTAAATCCAAATATTTCAGTGCTTCTTGGGGAACAGTGTAATATTGTTTTAGGACCTCTTTGCAGGTGACCCTTTTGAGGTATCAACTATGTTTTCGCTGGGGGAGAGAAAACCTTTTTGCCAGGATTCAATGTCCAAATACAGATTCTACTTCTTTGATATATGCCACTTTAGAATGTTGGCTAATTTTGTCCCAAAATATCACCTTTCATTTTCATTCGCTGCCTTCCTATTTTAAATCCATATGAAGTCTTTTTAAAAAAAATTCTTATAATTTCTATGTATATTCAAGTGAACAATAGCAAAATTTCAGGGAGTTCCAAAAGATGACAGGCAGAGCAAGACAGGATCTGTCCTGATATAGTTCTGATGTCGTTCTGATCATCTAGCCAAATGTACTCATGATATCAGAATAATGTCACAACTTTATAACACAATAAAATGTCCTGCCCCAACATAAATTTTTAAATTTACTATACAGAAATACTCCAAGGGCACCTTTCATTATTTTGAAGGAGATGAGTGACAGAATTCAAGCACTGCCAAATTCATTTACTCCCTCCCTCCTTCTGTTCGTTTATGCATGTATCCATTCTTACAGCAGTACTCTTTGGCAATTTTGTAATGCATAGTGGGGTTAGGGAAAGATGTGAGAGATTTCTCTATTTTGAAGACTTTAAACATCTGCTAGGTAATTCCTAACCTAATTAAATATATATTCATCTATATCATATATATATATAATATATAATTATATAACTCAAATAACCAATTAACATGTCAATAATTAATAATATAATTAAAACATATATTTGAAGAACCAACATCACATTAAGCCCTATAAAAAGCAATGCACTAAGACAAGTAATATTCTCCCCATTTCTCTGGCGGAAGAAACAGACTCTCACAGAAGTTAAGTAATTTATATAACCTCACGCAACTACAACTTAAGTAGCAGAGCCAAGATTTAAGTGAAGCCTTCGCCTCTCTGGTTCTAGAGTACTGTTATGAATCACTATATATTGGTTTATACTTAAAATTGTTGTATCAAAATTAAAGAAGACGTGGCAATATTCACACCAGATATAAAAATCGAGTT
The DNA here is from genome assembly GCA_004024625.1 of Mellivora capensis. Classification (NCBI taxonomy): domain Eukaryota; kingdom Metazoa; phylum Chordata; class Mammalia; order Carnivora; family Mustelidae; genus Mellivora; species Mellivora capensis. Next base: position 56,098 of record PISX010006873.1, read on the forward strand.
TTTATAAAATTCATAAGTCAATATTTCGATCACGTTTTATCTTTTTCTCAACATAGTTAGAGTTTACAGGTATATTTTCTAGTAGGTGATTCTAATCTGTGTAATGATGTTTTATAAGGGGACTTAGAAGACTTTTGTTTTGTGCCTTTTAAACCCCATTAACCCTTCAGATTCTAGGTCAAAAGTCACCCTCTCTAAAAAACTTTCCCTGAATCAACTCCCAGGCAGCACAAATTCTTTATTTCATGACTGAACCTTCCTAAAACGAAGTACATAGGCCTGAGAGCGTTAGGGCTGCATCCCATGAGGTCATATTTGTGTCTATGTGCCTGTCTTTCTCGACTAAATATGAGCATGACAGGGCAAATCATAGTGTATTTCCCTTCTCTCATAACACCTGATACTTTGTTTTCCACACATTTAGTCCTAAGTGAACGCTGGACGCTGTTGGTATTTAACTAAAACAGTGTTCCAAGCACAACTATACTCAGGTATGTGATTCTCTGGCTACGCAAATGAGCCAAACTAAAATGTGAGACACAGGAAGGGTTCTTTTTTTTTTTTTTAATATGTTTAAACTTTCCTTGATGTTAAAACATGAGCACTGAATAAAGATTACATAATGGTTACATTTACTCCTGAGTGTGGGTATTAAGCTAATCTAGAAGGAAGTTTGTATCTAAACTAATGTTTTATAAATGATTTATTCAATCATTTCACTCATGAAGGCATAAAGACTCTAACTAAACTAGGAAAAGTTGACTACAGCTACGGAAAACTTGCAGGTTTATGCAACATATTATTAGACAATTTGTTACTTAACACCAGGTCAATGTCCTTATTTTTTCTTTTTTTTTTTTTAAAGATTTTATTTATTTATCTGTCAGAGAGAGAGAGAGCGAGAGAGCGAGCACAGGCAGACAGAGTGGCAGGCAGAGGCAGAGGGAGAAGCAGGCTCCCCGCCGAGGAAGGAGCCCGATGCGGGACTCGATTCCAGGACGCTGGGATCATGACCTGAGCCGAAGGCAGCCACCCAACCAATTGAGCCACCCAGGCGTCCCAATGTCCTTATTTTTAACATCTTAAGCTACCACACTATAAGGGTCTGTGTGGTACTCTTTGTAATCAAACTCTCTGTAATCAAACTGCTGGAATCATGTTCCTCACCATTTATTACCTTACATATTTACTTCAGTTTTCCATATTATACCCACTTGCAAAATCATTGTGACAATTAAATGAAAATAATTCACACAAAGCACTTGTTGGGTGCCTGGCATACATAAGCTCTCTGTACATATTAATAATTACTATTAGAATTAAAAGTCAAAGTTTCAGGTTTCATTACAGGTTACTCAACGTGCTTATTAATGGACTACACAATTCCTAGCAAAGGCCCATGAAGCTAATGGAAAAACCTAAGGCATAGAAGATGGTCAAAATGGTAAAAATTTTGGCAAATAACATTTCCCCTTTACTTCATGCGGCTGTAGCTCCATGTTCTTTTTAAATTTTGTTTTAAATTTGCAGCACATGAGGTTTAAAACTTGCCACACTGGGTGGGGCCTAGTTATGGTGCCTCCTTAGGTTAGAAAGTAACAAGGTGAACATTGAAGGATTGGGAGAAATGTAATAGGGAGTCATATCTGTGAGGAATAGATCAAACTGTCATCCTTAAGGGACCATTGTTCACTTATTCATTCAAACACGCATTTTGCAACAGACTGTTAGTGAGATGGGATAAAGCAGTGATTGTACATGAGAACAATTTCCAAAGCCGCTGAAAGGAAGTAAACACTAAATCCCTCCGACTTGTCACCATCTGGGCTTTACTATAGGCCAGACATCTAACGGTCTGCTTGCACCGAGAAATCTTTACTCCAAATTGCAAAGTAAAGGAGGATGTATTTTGACACAAGAGATCATAGCCAAGTTTTCTCCCAGACTAGCTCTTTGCCAGTCACTAGCTGGTCTTGATGTAAAACCCCCACGCGTCATAATCAGAACAGCTAGAAACATTGATAATGGATCTAATAAGTAAATGTGTCAAGAGAAGAAAATATAACTAAAAAGAAAAAAAAATGAGAGTCACAGGAAATAAGAGAAAACAAGAGGAAATGCTTCATGAAATAGATTAATTTCTGACTATACATTCTCTATGAAATTAGAGGAACTATTTTCTCTTTGAAATAAAAACTCAGGGGTATTTGGTGGCTCAGTGGTCGGGAGTCTGCTTTTGGCTCAGGTCATGATCCTGGGGTCCTGAGATCGAGGCCCACAGTGGGCTCCCTGCTCCGCGGGAAGCCTGCTTCTCCCTCTGCCTGCCTCTCCCCCTGCTTGTGTTCCCTCTCTCACTGTCTCTGTCAAATAAATAAATAAAATCTTAAAAAAATAAAAAATAAATGCTCAAACAGAAGATATGAAGACTCAAAGATGAGCTGATCTATAGTAAAAAAGAAAATATAGCATGGCAGATCTGTTAGAAAAAATGATGATACCCAGTAGAGATGGCAAAAGCAGTAACATTCCAGTGGTGGTGACAAGCTCTCGTAGTGAAAAGTGATCTGGACAGTAGCAGAGGAAAGAAATAGTAGGAGTCACATGGCAGCTGATCAGATGTGTTGGTGAGCATTTATGTGCCATCCCTGCCACCCTTCAAAATTAACTGTTAATATTCTGAATTGGGCTGAGGTCTTGTGTTAGTATTCAGTGATAAATATATAAATATTATATATATATATACACATACATACATATTTAACTACTTTTATATTTTATATATACATATATACACATATATGTATATATACATATATAATATTATATATTATATATATTTCATATATAATATAATATATTCTTATATTATTATATTCTATATTTTTCTATATATATTCTATATTATATTCTTATACTATTATAACATATAATATAAAATAAAATATTATATTTAACTATATATAAAATAAAATATAAAATATATAAATACTTTTACATATTTATATTATTTATATTATATATAATAAAACATTTATATGTATATTATATATTATAAATACATATATTTATATATTATATATAAATATATAAATAAATATATAAAATATACAAATATATAAAATAAAATATAAAATATAAAATAAAATAAAAAATTATATATATAATATAATATATAATATAAATATATAATATATAATAAATAAAATATATAATATATAATAAAAATAAGTAAATAAAATATATAATATATAAGTACATATTTATATATTATATATAAATATATAAATAAATATATAAAATATAAAAAATATAAAATATAAAATAAATTAAAAATTATATATAAAATAATATATAAGGGATGCCTGGGTGGCTCAGTTGGTTAAGCGGCTGCCTTCGGCTCAGGTCATGATCCCAGCGTCCTGGGATCGAGTCCCACATCGGGCTCCTTGCTCGGCAGGGAGCCTGCTTCTCCCTCTGCCTCTGCCTGTCACTCTGCCTGTGCTTACTCGTTCGCTCTCCCTCTGTCTCTGAAAAATGGATAAATAATATCTTTAAATGTCCCAACCCAAAATACAGTCTCTGATTCAGGTATGCAGCTACATCATATTCTTGATGAGATTTTTGTTACCGCCTTAGCATGGATAAAAGTGACCCTGGGTACACAGTCAGGAAAGGGCTGCTTCCTATATGTCAGCATAAAGCTTTCATTAGAAGTACTTACTGCTGGCTCCTTGCTTCCTACCCTCCATACAGAAGAAACACAACTATTGTGCAATATTCATATTTCTTGGAGAAAAGCAAAGATTAGAAGTTTCTCTTAGGTCAATAGAAAAGATAATAAGGAGTCAAAGACAGTGACTGGCAGAAATTCAAATGAGTGGGAATGTTATGTTAAGAGATATGGTAAGAGGATGTTAAATTATGGAGAAGTTTTTGTTGTGTTTATTTTTTAACAACTGAGATAGCATTTTAAGAGAATGAAACATTTCCAGTTATTTAAATGTCTTTGCTCCTCAGCTTCCTTTCACCATAGGGGTTATAAACTCTAGCTCCTTTCAAGTTCAAATACTTTTGATCTCTTGGCTTCACTTTTTACTTAGTTGTGTCTTTCAGAAAAGACCAGAGAGTTTTGAAATTTCACAGTGATATCTAGGTGACATGGTGAGATACCTACTCAGGTAGCAAACTGGTCGCTGAAATTCAGGAAACTAGGTGCCAAGTATCTGGTATTTGTTAATGAGTAGTTTCATGCTGAAAAGACTTAATGCCTGTAATCTAAGTGGTGAGATTCAAACAAATGCATCTAAAAATCTGAATTTCAAAGTTCTGACCTTGGGTTAATAAGCTTGAATGTAGGTGAGGACGGTATTTGAAAAATGCATGCAGTTATACAGTCCCAAGCAGTCTTCAACTTCTTGAGTAATCCAGGGCTGCAGAATATATCCCATATGAAGAGGGGGCCATGACTTCATAATTGTGTGTCTCAAAGCCAAATTTTATAAAGGTCCCTCATTAGCCCACTGTTTTCTATAATACCTATAATCTGTCCCTTGGAAACTTGTTGCGTTTCAGGAGAACACAAGTTTTTCTTTTAATACTCAAGAAGACAAAAAAAAAACCCTTTCACTATATTTGCTTCCACTTATTTTATTATTTTTAAACGAGCAGTATCATGGAATAGTGGAATCATGGTATCATTGTATCATGGTATCATGGTATCATGGAATCATGGAATAGTGGTATCATGGAATAGTTGTTAAGAACATTGACTTGTGCAAACTTGTATTCGAATTTTGCTCTTTAATTTTAAACTGTGTAAATTTCATCATACTACTTTATGCCTAACATGGGGAAGAGAATTTCTATCTCTTGTCATGAGAGCATTAAAGCAAAGAATGTCTATGAAGTACTTGGCACGGAATATTGTGATGTATTCAGCGTATTATGAGTGCTCTACAGATAGATATTTTACTATTATTATCTTTTACATTTAAATATTGGACTCACTGAGGTTATTTCCCTGAGAAGTCAGAAATATCTTTTTAAAGTAAAGATTTTTCTTGTCACAAATATTTCTGATATCACCCTATATTCTTCTGAATAAAGTCTTAATTCTTTACCTTGTCACTAACAATCTTCAGTCTTGCTTTGCCATCTATGCCTGCTATAGCTCCTTACTCCCATTCTATTCTCTCATTATACTGGTTTATTTACTATTTCTGAATGGGACTTGTGCTTTGATACCTTTGTATTTTCTCTAAATTATTACTTTTTCCCCCTAGAATCTACCGCCTTTTCTTTCCTGAACATTTAAAATAATTCTTTGAGGCCTAGGTCCAGAATTGCCTTCTTGATGAAACTTTCCATTGCTGCTCCTCCCTATTAGAATTGTTTTTCCTTTGATTTTCAGGTGATATTTGTCCCTTCCAGCGCCACAGTACACATGGGCATTGCTATCCTCCACCAGCTCATGAATACCTTGTAGGAAATATTCCGTCACGCTTTTCAAACTTGTCTGCCCAGTGTTTGACACACCAAGTGGGAATGGAAAATACTTGTTGACTACAAAATACAATATACAATTTCTGTCCTATTTATGTACACAAATCACAACACCTATTTGGTTCTAGTTCCCCATATAAAACATATTGTATGTATACATATATACGTATAATTACACATGCATACAATTTTTCTATGTAAACATTTGCTTATTAGATATAAAACCTTGATAGGCTACATTTATAAATTGTATCAACCATGAAATATATTTTTTGGCAATGCCATTACATCTTTCAGGCTCCAAAATATTAAAGACTGAACACTTTCAGAAACAGATCCATTCTGTGCAAAATCTAAGTTGGCAGAAATTTTAAGATTTACAGAAAATAAATGCTGAGCTATAGTCATGGGACTTCAGAATGGTTGGCCACATATTCCTATTACTATGTCATTTCCATTACTGTACACTGAGATCTAAGATGAACTATAACTGGTCTGCATAAAATACAGTTAAATTAGCATCTAGTAATCACCACTCTGTGCCCAGATACTACCATATAGGTCACCAATTTTGAGACTGTACTCTCTGTAATAAGTGTCCTGGAAGATGTTAAAAGATTCTCCTCAAATAAATGAATTCCATGGAACAATTAGCTTGGGGTATAGCACATACTAATTTCTCCTCTGGGAGAGTCCTTGCCTCTTGAACTCTTAATTTAACTCATTGTTCTCCAAACTTATTTGAAAACTGAGCTTCTTTTCTGGTACATACATAGAAGCCAGATTGCAAAAACCTGACAAGTATTATCTCCTTTAATCTTTATAGCAATTTTGTCAACAAGTGCTGTGCTGAAACTCCTGTTTTGCAAATAAGGAAACAGAACGTTTGCCAAATGTCATCAACTGTGAGAGGATAAAACCCAGGTCTCCTTTTGACTGTGAGGCTCTGTACCTCAATCCCCTCCTGCAAATGCTTAAAACACTGTGGCAACCTCCTTATCTAGGAAAACAGGACACTGCTCTGGGAATTATCAAAAATATTTTTCTAGGAAGAAAAAAATACTTCTCTAGGCTTTGGAATACCCCACTACCACCCTAGCATCACCACCATCCTTTAATATTCTCATTCTTCCCAGATCATCCTACAGTCCTATATTCTCCATGAGGTCTATTACGATAATTTCATCATATCCTCCTCATCCAAAATCTTGAGGAATTCTCTGAATCATGCATTCTGTCAGTTGCTGGATATTGCCGCATGTTGTTACATAACTGTTTCATGTGTGCCTGTTCTATTTCTCTAACATCAGGTAATTTGTCTTAACCTCTTCATTTATTCATTATCAGTATTAAATCCTTTATATAGTAGTACTTGTTGAATGAATGAATGAATGAATGAATGAGTTCATAAGTAAATGACTAAGTGGATTATGGAATTATGGATAGTATGGACAGACTGTTTTAATTCATATTCAGTCTGATATCCCAATTCTTAAAATTCTTAAAATTCTTAAATTCTTAAAATCCTCATATTGGGGATAGAGTGGCAAACTGGGAGGGAAACACAAACTCTTTTACTCATTTGATGGATCTCAAAATTCAGGATATATCAGAGCCACTTGGAGAGCCTGAATCACCTGTTGCTGAGCCCCACTCTCAGGGTTTCTGATTCAGTAGGTCTGACATAGGGCCTGAGAATTCTCAATTCCAACAAGTTTCCAGGTGATGTCAATGCTGCCCGTCTGAAGTCCAGACTTTAAGATACACTAAACAAGGATAATTTCAGTAAGTTCAGTCACTGGCTTTGCTATGTTCAGCTGTGTGATTGAGCAAGGTTCTTAAATACTTAGATTTACAGTCATTATTTTTAAAATGAACTTAGTATACTTAAGCTGCAGAATTATGGTGATATAGTATATTAAAAAGAGCCAGACACAGAAAAAGTCGTTAATACATATCAGGTTGCTTCCTTCCCTCCCTTCTGAAGAAGTGGCTGAGAGTGCTTCATACTGCAGTCTTTCCTTTTCCTTTTCTCCATCAGTTCTAGAAATTTATACTATACTATTCTTTTATAATGTGCCCAGGTCCAATAGCATATACCTTGGAACGAAGATATTGGATAACAGAAGCAGTAACACAGACCTCAGGCTCAGAATTCATTACTTACAGCCAAAGGCAGTTCTTAGAGCAGACTATAGTCGGTTCTAGTTACAACTATTCCTTGCTCAAGTACAGGCTTCTGCTTCAAAACAACTCAGAGACACTGACTGCTTTCTGTTTTATCTCCTCCTGTAGCCGTGATAGTGCTTAAAGTTATCCCCAATCTGATGCCATTCTGTCTCACTCCATCAAAAGGCACAAAGAAGCCCTATCTTTGCTTTATTACAGCATCCTTTCAACAGTCCCTACACTTGGGAAAGAACAGAGCTGAGCTTGAATGATATTGCCTCACTTCGGAACTTAACCATTAGCAAAATTAATTGTGAAAAGAGAGACTACAGTAGTTTAAAAATTCTCTGGTGAGAGATTTCTCCTAATTTTAGGTGGATGGATTACAACAAATATGTTCCTCCTTTCAGGCTTTTATTATCAAAATGGCCTCCTTTAAAGTTTAAAAAAAATTTATTTTGTTGGGCTATTTTACTGTCTAAATTATTACATTCATTACATATTTTTTGACTCGTTCACTCTTGATAATATACGTGTATGTGTGTGTGTGTGTGTGTGTGTGTATGCCCAATTGGGTTCTCAGTTTGAACCTAAGATCTGAGTCACAATTATGCATATTGAAGCTCAACACCAGGGGTGCCTGGGTGACTCAGTCAGTTAAGCGTGTGCCTTCGGCTCAGGTCATGATCCCACTGTCCTGGGATTAAGCCCCAAGTCGGGCTCCCTGCTACGGTGGGGGGGCCTGGCGGGGGGGATCCTCTCCCACTGTTTGTGCTCTCTCTCTCTCTGTCTCTCTCTGACAAATAAATAACTAAAATGTTTTTTAAAAAATTAATTAAAAAAGCTCAACATCTTTATATTACATAAATCCTCTGAATGCTGGAGGTAGGGGAAATGTCCATAAGGATCAACTAGGATTGATTGGCATCGAGTCTTCCAGGGACCCCCAGGAGGAATTAGAAATGTGACAGAAAGTACTTGGGGCTCCTGTCATGCAACACAGAGAGTTTCCGAAGGTTGAGTGTGATCTCCTACTGCTCTTGGAGAGACATCTCATTCCATGTTTGGGAATATGAGTTACTCCCACTTGGTTTAACTTTCTGAGAACTTTTCTCCTCAGGTTTCCGGCAATTCTATCCCTACTCATCAGCGCGACAACTGGGCTTAATAAGTCTAAAATACTGTCAGTGACAGATGAGTGGGCTTATGTTTTGGTCACTTTGCTTTCTTCACTTTGGCATACAGCTTCTTTTCATCAAAGAGGTAAAACAAACCATGGAGAACATGAAGAGAAAAACCCTTTGTATCTCATCTGACACCAGATGGATCACCCTAGTCCCTGCAAGCAGCAAGATTGGTAGAATATGAGAAAGGAGAATTAGGATCACCCAGACCTTTTTCTCTGCCATGAGGCAGTCAATGCTTAGTAGAGGAAATCATAAAATCGTATATATCAGTCCATTCCAGATAAACACTCTCTGATTTCTACTGATCCTTTTGCCTGGTGAGTAATACTTTGATTCATCTTTCACTGAATCATAATTGCTTTTGCTATCATAATTATTTCAAACTGTCTCTATTTTTCATGTTTAGAAGCTTAATCCAACACTCTCCGAATTGTACATCATGTCCCCAAGTTATCAAGAATATCAGGACTGTTTGACAGCAGTTTTCTCAACCTTCCCTCTCACTGCAATTGCACTTTGGGCTTACCATCTCCATATAACTAATACGGTCCTGAGGAAGGGGTTCCCATCGCCCAGCCAAGGCTCTGTGTGTGCAATCTCACCCACTCACACTCCGTTCTTTGCTAATCAGCTATTTCCTCACTTTGCTTTCTCCTTCTTTTTGGTTCTAAAAATTCCTATTCCTCTACTTGTGAGCATGTTGTTTTAAGACTAACAGTCTTAAAATTTCCCTCTCTCTTAAGCTCTTACCCAGTCTCTACTTCCTTTCACACATAAGGTTGGCTTACAATCTAGTTTCTGCCCCAACTACTGTATTATAACTTTCATGCTGGATCATCTATATCCTCACACTCTGTGTTGAATTGAACAATGTGAGATCCTTTGTTTTTTGCTTGTTTTTTCTCCTTTGATATCTGTGGCATTCATTGTTGCCTCTGAAATTTTCATCCCTCTTCTCCTGTCTCCTTAACTCTTATTCAATATTCAGTTTCCTAAGTATTGGCAGTTCTTAAGATTCTTTGCTAAACTCTATTTTTGCTTTCTTGTAATTTACTTTGATGAGCCCTTTTATCCTCATGGTTTGAACTATATCCACTGCACAAGTAAATAACAATCTATCCCTTTCCTCCTCCTCTTTTTCTAAACACATACTTCATCAGCTCTTCAAATTCAAAGTATTACAAACTAAATGAAATCCTCTTCTAAATCAACCTCTTCTTATAATTTGCAATTTTGTCTCTGTTCATGTTCTCATTCCCCTACTAAACAGTAAGTTCCATGAGGACTTGCTCATCCTTCTCTCTGAACAACTAACAAATTGTGGCACATGGTCATCATTATGTAGATATGTGCCAAATTAAATGAATGGGAGAATGAAAGGATGAATCCTGATTACCTACACTTGAAAAATTCAGTCATTTTTAACTCTTCTTTCCATTATTCCGCTAATCAACATGGTGGCCAAGCCTCTTGGGTACATCTACAATAGTCTCTCTCTACCCTTTCTATCTGACTGCAATTTCTTTGGTGGTTTAAAATTTTAAATTCTTCTTACTTGGCCTCTTGTTTTAGCCTACTTATTGATCTTCCCAATGGCCAGAAGTAGATTCTCCCTCCTCTCCATTTCTTCCATACATTTAGGGTACTTATTACTTATACAGGTAGCACAGGTAATAATGTACATTTTATAATGGCTCTCTAAATCTCATCAAAGCAGAAGGTTTATCATGCATTCTTTTAATCTCTCACAGAATTTAACGTATAGTTCTTTATTATTAAAATAATTGGTTTAGTTAATAGGTATGAATGAGGAAACATTACAGCCAGAATAAATTTTTTAACTCTTACTTAGCCACTTCCCTACAATTAAAACATGTAATGGCTCTTCACTGCATACTGAATTAAGTTTAAAGTCCTCAGTTAAGAATTTAACTTCCACCCTATCTCTAACTTCCTACCCTTAACATAGTCCAAAATCCCTTGCCAAGGTTATACCTCTTTCCCTTCATACATATTTTGTACTTTGACCATTGTAGAGGAGGGAAAACTTCACAGTTTTAGGTTTTTAGCTGGGCCCTTTAACAAAAATGCAGATCAACAAGAGAAAAATAAACAGTTTATTAATGTGTGCTATGCAAATCACATGGGAGAAATCTTGACAAAAGTAACTCGAAGTGGCATTTAGAAGTCTGGCTTATATAGCCATCTTCAACAAAGAACAATAAACTTATAGATAAAAGCAGCAGAAAAGAGTTTCATGCTGCCAAGAGCAGCGAACTCTGGGAAGGTAAATATATGGGAGGGGGTAACAGAATCATGTTTGTTTGCAGATTCCTCTGGTACCTCTGTGTTGCTGAGAGCAATAAAAAAAGAATTTATATTCTGCTTTTAGGCGGAAAAGGTGAGGATAGAGGATAGAGAGAGATTTTCCTGCATTTGCTGCTTCTTAATTGTCTCAGCTCAAAATAATTTTTGTGTCAGAAACATATTTTTGAGGTGAAGTTCTGATTTCTTTCAACATTTGAGTCTACTTTCAGTAGGTTGAAAGTAAAGTTGAAACAGGTAAGACTTAGAAGATGGATGAAGATAAAGCAACTGGGGACTTGTTTCCTGTGGCTTTCTCTTTTGTCAAACCACTCTGCCTGAACTATGTGCGTTACTATCCAAAATTCCTGTCACCATTCTGCTCCTTGCTGTAGACCCATGACTAACATTAGGTATAGGTTATGTTTAAAATAGTATAGTAAAGTCAAAATTCCCTAACCATTCTCCTAGCACTTGGATCTAGTTTCCTTCAGCCTAGAGCTGAAGGGGAGATTGGCAAATACATAGCAGATACAGTAGGTGGCAGTGAAAACATAAATCAAGGTTGGAAGAAAAGGATAAGCAAGTGGAAAATCTTTTTCTCATAATATTTTGTTCCATTTCCTTCCCCTCATAATTTCTTGGTTTTCTTTATTACCTTTAATACTTTCATTCACTGGGATGTGACCCACAGCCTAAATCATTCTTATCGATGTTAATCTCACAAGTAAATTTTTTAATTTTATTTTTTATTTATTATTGAAGTATAGGTTATAAGTACATTTTTACATAAATAGACAGTATCATCTGTTTCCAGGTTGAAAGAGAGAAACCTAGGACATTGTCTAAGCATCACAGTTATCGAGACTACTGGAAGCCCTTTATTACATTACTAAGGCTGTGCCAAGCCAGTTGCACAGATGTAGCCCTTGTTGTTCAAATGCTTACAACCTGAAACTTTAATTCATATTCCCACTCTTAGGATCTGCCAAGATCAAAAGTTTTGCATGCCTCTTCTCTATTCAGGAAACCATTAATTAACACCTCTTCACAAACAAACCTCACTCTGACTTTCCTTCTGCTTCATTCTTTCTTTTTTCTAATGTTCCTCCTGACATAAACAGGTGGGATCAAAAGCTGCATCAGTTAGCTATCTTCCACAACGCCCCTTAAGTCTGCCCTGGTATTTATGTCTCTGACCACCAGACAAGAGCTTCCTTTCCACATCACCCAAGAGTATATTCTATTGTGTATTAGAGCTACAAGGATGCAAACTGACACTCTGGATAGGATGCTAAACAATGTCAGGGAAATACTAAAAAGCATCCTATTGAGAAAATCATCCATTTACTGGAGATCAGAACCACATATGCAAGCCAAACATGCCCAAGTAGGAAGGAGATACATAAAAAAGAGAGATCAGATGGTGTAAGGGTGAGTTACTAAAGGAAATAAATAAATAGAAATCAAGGGACTCAGAGCCAATGAATTACCTAAAGCCAATGAAAATAAAATAGCACACATGAGGTCTGGTGATTATGTAAAAGTTGGAAAGTTATGTGTAAGTCTAGAACTTCTTTAATTCAAATCCTATTCAATTCCTCTGAAAATAAACTCATTTATTTTCAAATCTTTGACTTTGAGCATAGTTGGCTCCTTTTCATTCATTTATAGAACAGACATTCATATGAACACTGTGCTTTCCTATGATGACTAATCTAAGAAAAGTAAAAGGGGCCACTGGCTTAGCAATGGCTGCCAGATGGCAGCTGGGACACAAACACCCCCAGGCAGCACAAGGAAGTAAAAAGAATAGTTTATTGCAGGTGATAACACCACTTAAAGCAATGCAAATCATGACTAACATATTTGAGAATAGTGTGGATAAATGTTTAGCATTAACTGAGACCTAAATAAAATCAACTGAGTCATCAGGGGAAATTAATGACATTTAAATCTATTCTTCTAAAATGGGGAGAGTAAGGCATTCCCAGATTGTAGCTAAGGCTTTTGTGCCCCAGAAAAATGAGCTTGTAATCCTTTGACAAGGCTGTGGATAACTCAAATGAATATAGTCTTAGTTCAATTTGGAATTAAATTACCATATATCTGCTGGCATCTGTGCTATGCTGGCCTCTAGACAAGCGCCTTATTTAATTTACTTTATCATCTATCATCTATCTACCTATCATCTATCTATCTATCTATCTATCTATCATGTCTTTATTTAATGCATACAGCATGTTTCCATGTTTCTGGATATGACTTAGATTCTACCAATGAGATGGTTTTGTATGTAATTTGAAAGATAAAACATAGAACCCAATTTTCCTTTGCCAGAGGTGAGAGCTACAAAGTGTCTGGCAGATGAGTTCTTACAAGGGCAGTTTGAACCCATTCCCCTGCCAATCACTCAATTTAGGGGTTGTGGGGGGTGCGCAGGCTGAGACACTGGTAGTCATTTTTTGCATTTTCCTGACCTCTAGTGGCAGCAACTTCACTACTTTCTGGATCATGGTTCCATCTGTGATCAAAAGCCAGTGATAAGTGCCTCACATTGCTTCCCTAGTCCTCCCAACACTTTTTTGTGCATCTAACTCCCTGTATGAAGTCATTATTTGAAATACCTGTAAGGTTTCTGTTCACCTAAATGAATCAGCCCCCTACTCCACCCGTATGATTAACATCTTAGAACACTTTCTCAAAATATTTATAAGACCACATTTTACTTATCCATACATCAGTGGATGAATATTTGAATTGTTTTCATTTTTGCCTATTACAAATAATGGTAAATAACTATACATGAATAAAAATTCATGTATAGTTATGTAAAAATTCATGTATAGTTATGGTTCTATAAACTTTCATGGCATGTTTTCAGTTCTCTTGGATGCACACCTCAGAACGGAATTACTAAATCATATGGTAACTATCTGTTTAAACATTTGAGAAATTTCCAGACTATTTCCCAAGGCACCTGCACCATTTTATATTCCTACTACCAGTGAGTGAAGGGCCCAATTTTTCCACATTCTTGTCAACACTTCTTATCATCTGTATTTTTTACTCTAGCCACCCTAATGGATATGAAAGTATATCATAATGGTGTTCTGACTTGCATTCCTTTGATAGATAATAATGTTGAGGTTCATTTTATGAAATTTTAAATCATCATATCTTTTTGCCCTCTTTGTGTTTATCTTATCTATAAGGTTATTTATCTTTATTTTTGGGTTGTAAGAGAGCTTTATATATTATAGATATGTCCTTTGTCAGATAGATAATTGGCAAAAATTTTTCTCCCATTCTGTACATTGTCTTTTCACTTTATTGGTGTTGTCCTCTGAAGGACACAACTCTTTAAAAGACTATTTGATGATATATTTTTTATTTTTTCGTGTGTTGCTTGTGCTTTTACTGTCACATCTAAGAAACTGCCAATTCTGGGGCGCCTGGGTGGCTCAGTGGGTTAAAGCCTCTGCCTTCGGCTCAGGTCATGATCCCAGGGTCCTGGGATTGAGCCCCACATCGGGCTCTCTGCTCAGCGGGGAGCCTGCTTCGTCCTCTCTCTCTGCCTGCTTCTCTGCCTACTTGTGATTTCCGTCTGTCAAATAAATTTAAAAAATCTTTAAAAAAAAAGATTTAAGAAAGTGCCAATTCTAAGGCTACATAGATTTATGCCCACATTTTCCCTTAAGGGTTTTATATTTTTAGGTCTTGCATTTAGGCTTTTGATCCATTTCAAAGTGATTTTTGTTTCATTTTGTTTTATAGATGGTGTGAGGTAGAACTCCAAGCATCATTCCTTCAATGGTGACTATCCATTTTCTAATACCATTTGTTGAAAAGACATTCCTTTTCGATGTATCTGACTGGATACCCTTATACAAATTCAACTGACTGTAAGTGTATGGGTTTCTTTCTGGATTTTCAGGTTTGATTTTTTTTTTTTTGTCTTGTTTTGTTTTTTCCTCTTGATTGAGATGTCTATCTTTATTTCATTACTGTACTCCATAGATTACTGGAATTTCATTAGTAAGTTTTAAAATTGGGAACTCTGCATTCTCCCAATTTGTTCTTCTTTTTAAAGTTTTTTTTTTCCCCTATTTTTCAGTCTCTTGGCCTTCCATATGAATGTTAGAGTCAGCTTGTCATTTTCTATAAAGAAATCAGGTGAGATTTGATAGAAACTGTGTGGAATCTGTAGGTCAATTTGAGGAATATTGTCATCTTAACACTATTAAGTGTTCACCCCTTGAGTGTGGGGTGTCTTTCAATTTATTTATGTTATTTTAGCTATCACTTAATAGTGGGTATTTTGTTTTGTTTTGTTTTAGATTTCAAAATATAAATTTTGAACTTATTTTTAAAAATGTATTCCTAAGTATTTTCATGGTATTGCAAATGGAATTGCTTTCTTTTTTTTTTAAGATTTTATTTATTTATTTATTTGACAGACAGAGATCACAAGTAGGCAGAGAGGCGGCCGAGAGAGAGAAGGAAGTAGGCTCCCCACTGAGCAGAGAGCTCCATGTGGGGCTGGATCCCAGGACCCTGAGATCATGACCTGAGCTGAAGGCAGAGGCTTTACCCACTGAGCCACCCAGGCACCCCTGGAATTGCTTTCTTAACTTCGACTTCAGTTTGTTTATTGTTCCTCTATAGAAATATAATTAACTTTGTACATTGACCATATATCCTGGTAATCTTTCTAACCTCATTATATCTAAGAGTTTTTTAATGTATTCCTTGGGACTTTTTAAATATACAAGATCATATCACTTAAAAATAAAAGAAATTTTTCTTCTACTTTTCTTATCTGGATGCCTCTTTATTTCATTTCTATGCTGAACTGTCCTGACTAGAACCTCCATGACATTATGGTATAGAAGTTGTGAGAGATACTTGTTCCTCATCTTAGAGAAAAAGCAATCAGTCTTTCATCATTTAGTTTGGTATTACCTGTGGGTCTTCAATTCAGTTTATCAGGTGAGAAAGTTCTCTTATGGAATAACAGTTTGTTACTTTTTTTCCATGAAGGGTGTTGGATTTTTCAAATGCTTTTCTCTGTGCCTATTGACATAGTCATGTGATTGTCTTTTATTCTATTCATGTAGTATATTACATTAATTGATTTTCAAGATATTAAACCAACCAATTAGAATAAAACTCATTTACTCATGGTGTAATACCTATATATATTTATATTTATAAATTGTGTTGATTTTGTGTCAATATTTGTAAGAGTCAGTGGTCTGCAACTTTCTTTTCTTGTGATGCTATTATCTGGCTTCGGTATCAAGGTAATATTTACCTTATAGAACTAACTGTTCCCTCTTCTATTTTTGGAAGAGTTTGTAAAGAAATGATTAGCTTGTTATTTTACAACTGAACTATTTTCTAACAATTAACTTATTTCACCAATACAGAAGTTATTTGGTTGTATAGAATGAGGTAGCAAAATAAACTGATTTTTTTTTTACATTAACAGGTAACTAAGATTTCATTCACATGAACAGCTAACCAACTGGACCAGTATTTATGCAGTAATGTTCTTAAATCACTGAATTGGAAAGTTATTGTTTAGAAATGCTAAATTCATAGTTTCATCAATCAAAATTGCTTAGCTATTCCTACTTTCTTTTTCGTTTAACTTGTCAAGGTTGTGGAGTCATTCCATGAAGAATCTCCAAAGACTTCCTGGCTGCCATAGTAGTATTGTTTTAGAGACAAAGTCTGTGTTATATTGCGCTTCTCAATCTTATTTAATTCTTAATTACATTAATTCCAATGTAATTCTATTACATTAATTATTATTAATTATTGTTAATTGATTACATTAATTAATGTAATTCTATCTTGAATCCGACTGTATGTAGGATACCTATTCTAGGAGTTTCCTATTCTTGTATTCTTACATCTTCATTTTCATGGATAACACAGTTGACATCTATGGGGCAAGCAACAAACACATTTGTCAAAATGCACGGAACCATACAATACAAAGAGTGAATTCCAGTGTAAGCAATGGATGTTGGTTAGTAACAATACATCAATTTGGCTCATGAATTGTAACAAACATCTATATTAATTGTCGAAAATATCAGTAATGTCATTGTGATGGAGGAGAGGGGGTAGTTGGAACCTTTCTACACTTTCTGTTCAATTTTTTTGTCAACCTAAAAGTTCTCTTAAAAAACATGCATTGATTTAAAATAAATGAATAATATGTGAAGACATTCTCAAGAGCTACATGAATGATATCTGTTTTTAAAATCAGATATTAAGTATAAGGATGCTTTGCAGAATAAAGAATTTCACACTATGGTTCATTATTAGTGAATTCTTACCCTTTATTCTGTTCCCCAAAGATCCTCTGCAGATTTACAGACCTTCTTGTCCCTTGTGACCTATTCTTTTGAATCATTAAGTCTCTGTTCTACAATGTTTAAATGATAGCAACTGTGACAATGTCATGTCTATTTCCATGTGACTTTGTTGCTTATTTCCCTATTTTATAGAGTCTGAGTCCTGATAAACCCTTGAAGATCATGTCCAAGACAGTAACATCATTTAAATTGTTGCTTCCCAATAAACCATAGCGAAGAAGAACAAATTTCATCTAATTCCAGTAAAAACAAACTGAATACTCATCAAATTCAACAGAATTAAATAACTGTAATCTAATGAACAGTGTTCTGCTATCAAGATGGCATTTTTCTATGAACATCTAATGATAGGAAAAACACTCTCAGCGTGCTCAATTAAAATAGAAAGATAAAAATTGATAGAGATAAATATAGATATGAAAGGAATACATCAAAAATAGCTATTCTGTCCATAATTGCCTGGAAGAACCAAGAAACATTTTAAATTAAAAAATTCCTACAGTTTGTCATCTGGACATACACTTCATTAAGTTGTCCATTACAAAAAATGGCTCAACTGAAAATGCACATTTACAAGTCAGAGGTCTCATTTTTGTAACACTGAAGTGGAAACATAATTTTTTAAATTTTTATTTTGATATAATTTTAGATTAACCAAAGAGTTAAATTTGTATGAAATACAAGTGGTTCTTATGTACCCTATATCTAGATCCCCTTAATATTGACATCTTACAATATGATGGCATGCTTACCAAAAGGAAGAAATTATTGGTACAATACTATTAAATAAGCTACATGTTTTATTTGGATTTCACTAGGTTTTTTTTTTCCTAATATCCTTTCTCTAGTCCAGGATACCATATCACATTTAGTTTCCACACTTCTTTTGTCGACTCCAATCTTGACAGTTTTTTACTATGCTTTCTTAGTTTTCATGACCTTGACACTTTTGAAGAATACTACTCTGATATTTTGTACAATGTTTCTCAATTTAGGTTCCTGTAGTAATTCCTTGTTATTAGAGTCAGGTTATATTCTTTTATGTTTTGTTTGTTTTATATTTTTTGTTTTGATTTTGTTTTTGTTTTCACAAGAATTCTACAGAGAAGAAGTGCCCTGCTCACCGAATGGTATCAAGGAGTACATGGAAACAACATGACTTAGTGGCGATACTAATTTTGTTCACTTGGTTAAGGAGATGTATTCAGGTTTCTCTACTATAATCCATTACATAAATCATTATTATAAAGCTATTATTTTTCCCTTTTTGCACTCTATTCATTAGAAATTAGCAACAAAATCCAGCCCACATTCAAAGGCAGGCTAATTAAGTGCAGAACATATTTCAAAGAAATGTTTTAAACATCTATTCTCTTTATGGCTTTTGAATGGTGTTTCTCTTGATTGACAGTGTGTAACATGCTTTTTGTGTATGAGTTTTGCCTCTGAATGGCAAGGCCTAGCTCTGAGGGACTCAGTACATTTCACACATACCCTGATGGTTAAAGTTTGGCGCCATTTCCACAGCCATTTTGCATGGTGTAATAAAGAGATAATGGACAAAGAGTGATTTCCTTTTTATTTTTTTTAAGATTTTATTTATTTATTTGACAGAGAGAGATCACAAGTAGGCAGAAAGGCAGGCAAAGAGAGAGGAAGGAAGCAGGTTCCCTGCCGAGCAGAGAGCCCGATGTGGGGATCGATCCCAGGAGCCTGGGACCACGACCCAAGCCAAAGGCAGAGGCTTTAACCCACTAAGCCACCCAGGTGCCTCTCCTTTTTATTTTTATAGATAAAAAATATTGGTTCATTCTGGAGATTATAATATTGGTGATTCTATTTTTTTAGTCTTTTGGTATTCACCAAATTTTCTTCAATATGCATGAGTGGATTTCATAACAACAAAGAGGGATGCTATGTAAAAACAAACAAAATAATGGGTTTATGCAAGGAATGTATGCTAATGAATGTAAAGCCTGAAGTAGAATAGCCAAAAGGATCAATCTTAAACATTTTTTCTCTGACTAAAAATACAGACTGGTTTTGGTGGTGCTGGTTCTCTGATGCTCTTGGCTGAACTTTTGACATTCTGCCCAGTTGTCCAGGTTTGTTCTCACTGCTGCAATTTATGGTGGGTGATGGATTAGTGGGTGCCAATTATAAAATAAAGAATAAAAATTTCCAAAGGAAATGAAAACTTGTGAAGTGGATGGATCCTCAAATTATGTTGCTTTTTACTTAAAACGTGTGTCCTGAATTCAGCTTCTTTTCTTCATCATATTTTATGCAACAGAATTATTTCAGACCATCATTGCCTACCACTTTGCAATAGTCTGGTGGCCTCTGTCACCACTTACTGCCCAGTTAGGACAACTACACATTCTAGTGAGGTTTAACTGCCTAAATTTTAACATATGATGTCATTTCCTATGGTGAGTTGAATGGTAGGCCCTCCAAAAGATATAACTATAGCCCAGAACCCTTGGACGTAACATTATTTAGAAACCAAGATCTTTTGCAAATGTGATTAAGGATCTCAGGATGAGATACCTGGTTATCCATGTGGGCCCTAAATCCAATGACAAATATCCTTATAAGAGAAACACAGAGCAGAGAATACAGAGAAGAGGAAAAGACCATACAAAAATGAAGGCAGAGATTGGAATTATGCAGCCAAGAGTAAAGAATGCTAGGAGCTACCACAAGCCAGAAGAAGAAAGGAAGGATTCTCTCTCAAACAGAGTCGTCAGAGGGAGTGTGTCCCTGCAAACATCTTGGTTTCAGACTTCTGGCCTGTGGAATTGTGAAAAAATAAATTTCCATTGTTTTAAGCCACAAGCTTATGACAATTTGTTAAAACAGCCCTAAGAAATGGATATATTTTCAGTTTATAAGTTCTTATTAGATCCTATGATCTAAACTGTTTTTCAAACTTGGGAACTCATAAACCCTTAAGAATATTTCTATAGGGGCGCTTGGGTGGCTCAGTTGGTTAAGCGACTGCCTTTGGCTCTGGTCATGATCCTGCAGTCCCAGGATCTAGTCCCACATTGGGCTTCCTGCTCAGTGGGGATTCTGCTTGTCCCTCTGACCCTCCCCCCCTCATGCTCTCTCTCAAATAAATAAATAAGTAAAATCTTTAAAAAAAAAGAATATTTCTATAGATCTCTGAAGTCTAGGGACCCTATTTTGAGAAATGTTTCAAATTCTTGTCATCATTTGTTTGTGCATTCAATGAGTATAGAAATAAGTAAAATGAAAGGAAGAAATTGATGAATCTCAAATCTGGGATAAAAGTGTTACCTGCAGCAGGAAAGTCCTTGGGGAGCAAGACAAGATGATATTCCAGGCACATAGAAACGATTTAGCCCATGATCGAAGGAGGAAAATTTATACTATTTATATATATATATGTGTATACCCATATATATGAATAGTCTCTCTCTCTCTCTCTCTCTCTATATATATATATATAGTCTACTTTCTACTTTCAACACCTAGTGTACTAATAATGAAATCCAGAAGAAAAAAGGCATACTTTCAGTTTACAGAGGGTCTGAAACAAATTTCAATAAAGAAATAAAATCTTAGGCTCCTGGTAGGCTCAGTCGGTTAAGCATCATCCTTTGGCTCAGGTCAGGATCCCATGCTTCTGGGATTGGGCTCCACGTGGGGCTCCCTGCTCAGCGTGGGGGAGGGGAGCTTCTCCAACTCTCTCAGCTCCCCCACTCTGCTTGTGCTCTGTCTCTCACTCTCTCTCTCTCAAATAAATAAATAAAATCTTTTAAAAAAAGAAAAAGTTAAAATCCTATCAGATTTTATCCCAGCAGAAGGATAAAGGATGTTAACCACTTTTGGTAAAGAATGAAGTAAAGAACCAGCCAAAGAGAGAAACCAGCATAAAAAAAGACAGAATATATGGCACTTTTTAGTTTGATGACAGTATAGGGTTAATGAAAGGGAAGAGTATAAAATGAATTTATAAATGTAAATTCCGACCTGGTTAGGAGATGGTCTAGCTTTGAAAGATAGGTCAAAACTTGACAGTATAAATCTGAAATTAATAACTACTCACTTTTATTTTTTAAGACAGGAGGTGGATGGTGTAACATAATTAGACAGACCCATGCTTTTGAAAGATAGATGAGGCAGCATTGTGTCTAGAGACAAAGTTGAAAGGCTGTGAGCAGTAATTGCTGTCAAACTTACTCTGGAGGTGCGGGTTAAACTAGGCACATATTCATGGCCAAGGTCTCTTCTGTTTCCATTAGGTTTCCTTTAAAATTAAATAATTTAAACAAAAAACAGTCCCAAATAAAACAAGTTCAGAAATTTTACTGATTCCTTAAACAAGCACTAAATGGGGAAACCAGTGACTTTACTTTGTGTGGAGACTTCCTCAAAAGTTTGCCAAAGTGGAAAGCTGCAAAATATTCTGATTATTTGTCAAAAGCCCCAGGTTTGCTATTCTGAAAAGGATAAGTATTTTACAGCTAGGATGGGTCATAATAACATCAGCTAAATATTTTACAATGCCCAAAACATTGCTTTGAACACTGTCTAACCTATCTGACTTATTTTAATGGAAAAGATGATCATTTTATTTCTTTCTTTATTAATGCATTAGGGTACTTATCCACTTAAGTGTTTATTGTGTTGCTTGTCTTTTCTTCTAAATGACGTAAATTTATCTCTATGTCCATATTTAAACACCTAAAATGAACATGGCAATATAGGGCATTACTTACAGGACATTATAAAGGTGGTGGCAGACTTTTGAGAATGTCGAATGTAACACTGCACATAACTCTACCTAACTCTCCCTGTTCAGGAGATTCTTCGTACTCAGAGTAAGAGTCCAAATATGAAGATTTTTAAAATAAATATAGGCTTTTTTTCTTACTTTTTAGGAGAGGGTATTGTTTGATTTCATACACGTAATTTAAAAACTACAGATACATACAACTGTAATAAAGGGAAATACAAATGGGATTTATGTTGTATAATACATGATTTATAAATAATTGAAAAACTAAAACATCTGCGTTTTTAATGCATCATGATTACAAACAAATATTTAGAAATAAAAAAGTACAATGTAGAGTAAGTTTACTAAAAATTTTTTACTAAATTGTGTTCACCTTAACCACAAGTGATGATCCCACTATAATACATGGCACTGGTCGTTTATTTGAAATAAATTGTTTACATTCTTAGTTACCAGCTCAGTTTTTTAAGGAAACTAGGAGAGAAAAGAAAGAAAATTTAACTAATGATTTCAGAAAAAAATAGTAAGAAACACATTTTTAAGGTCACGACATAAATGACCAATGTTCAAATTCACCCAAAAGATAAAATAATTTTAATCACATTTGTCTCTAATAAGATGGCCTCAAATTATATAAATTACAAAATGGATAGAGCTTCTAAGAAGTTTAGGTAAATCTATTAATATAGCAGGAGAGGTCAACATCCTTCTATTAATCACTGAAGAGAGAAATGACAAACCCCCAAAATGAAGACATGATTTGAATAGTAAAAACAAACTTTATTCTAATGGAGATATACAGATTTCTGTGCCCTCAAGTTACAGTAAACATATTTTTCTTGAGTTCAAAACACACATTCACAAAACTGATCACTTCACGAAGCCATGAATTAGGTAAAAATTAATATCACAGAGATATTGTTCTGGATGTCATATAGATCATGTTCTTTCAGGATGATTCAACTCAGTTAAAAATGTAAAAGAACAACAATAACACAATATGAATAAATAAACCTCCAATTATTGGAAAATTTTAAAAACCTATCTAGACATTTTACAGTGAAATACGTTGACATAATGTAAATCTTAAACAAATAACTTAGAACTAAAAATAATCACATTGTACATCAAATCCCTTGGGAAAACACAGAAATATTTTTTTGAAATAAATATATGCCTTATATCTTAAACTAGAAAAGAAAACAATTGGAAAAGAATAAACTTACTTATAAAAGAAACTGAATAAATCTCAAATTAGAAGGAAAAATGGGAGCAGATCAAAGAACTAGAAACACTTGCACATGTTTACCACATGTACCAAGGTAAGACTGTTCATAGCACTGTCTATAATAACAACTGATGAGAAAAGCACAAATGCTAATCAATAAAAGAATATACACATGTTACAGCCACATCAGAATATTAAACAATAGTAAAAATGAATGAAAGAAATCTACGTGTAAGAAACTGTATACCTCTTGGTATTTAACCTGTCACCCAGAATGAGTTGGAGAGTATCTGAAAGGGAAAAAAAAAAAAGTCCTGAAGAAAATATATAGTGTATACTGCTATAAAATTTAAAAACAAACATTTTACTTTTATATTAAACTTTTTATTTTGAGATAATTGTAGATTCACATACAATGGTAAGAAATAATACAGAGGAGTCTTGTGTATCCTTATGCAGTTACTATCATTAGTAACATCTGGTAAAACTATAGTATAATAACATACCAGGATTTTAGCAATGAATCAAACCACCAGTCTCATTCAGATTTTCCACACTTTGCTTGTACTTCTTTTTGTGGGTATATTTAGTTCTACGCCATTCCATCACACACACGTAGGTTTGTTAATCGAGCACTGAGTCACTTAGAGCAATTCCCTCTTCAGGATCCCTCAGGTTGCCCTCTAATAACCACACTTCCCAAGCTTTATCCCTAACCTCTGGTAAGTACTGATCTTTTCTACATTTCTATAGTTTTGTTATTTCAAGAATCTTATTTAAATGAAATATTACAGTATGCAATGTTTGGGGACTGACTTTTTTCTCTCATTATATCTCCTTATTGGTTGACTCGTGTTGCCGCCTGTAGCATTCATCTTTCCATTTTATTGCTGAGTAGTATTGCTATAGTATGGGTGTACCACAGCTTGTTTTATCCTCTGGGTTGTTTTCAGTTTTCAGCTATTATGAATAAAATAGCTATTCTTCATGTGCAGGGCTTTGTTCGTTTGTTTGAATGAACATAAGTCTCCACTTCTCTGGGATAAATGCCTGCGTGTTCAATAGAAGCGTTATATGTAATTACATGTTTAATATCGTAAGAAGATGTCACACTATTCTCCAAAGTCAGTGTATAATTTTACATTCTTACCAGCCATGTATGAGTGATCCAGTTTCTCTGGATCCTTGTCAGTGTTTGTCACTGTCATTACTTCTTATTTTAGCCATACTGATAGATGGGTGAAGATATCTCATTGAGGTTTTATTTTTTTTTTTTTTAAGATTTTATTTATCCATTTGACAGACAGAGACCACAAGTAGGCAAGAGAGTCAGGCAGGCAGAGAGAGGAGGAAGCAGGCTCACCGAGGAGCAGAGAGCCCTATGTGGGGCTCGATCCCAGGACCCTGGGATCACGACCTGAGCCGAAGCAGAGGCTTTAACCCACTGAGCCACCCAGGCGCCCCCTCATTGAGGTTTTAATTTGCATCTTCCTAATGGCTAATGATGTTGAAAATCTCTTCATATGCCAAATACCCTGTCTT
The DNA here is from genome assembly GCA_004024625.1 of Mellivora capensis. Taxonomy (NCBI): domain Eukaryota; kingdom Metazoa; phylum Chordata; class Mammalia; order Carnivora; family Mustelidae; genus Mellivora; species Mellivora capensis. The sequence continues at coordinate 81,190 of PISX010006873.1, forward strand.
ATTTTTTCTAAAAGTTTTATAATTCTATATATTATACTTAAATCTATTACCCATTTTGAGCTCATTTTTTATAAGGTGTGAGGGTTAAGTTGTGGTTTGTTTTTGTTCTTTTGCTATGAATATAAAAGATCTTCTGCATCATTTGTTGAAAAAAGGCCAGGGGTAATGTCAAAGATTGGGTTCTCTGGAAAAGAGAATCTGACTAGGAGATTTTTGTGTAGAATGTGAAGAGGAGAGATTGTATTGGAGTAAAATATGGTTTCCAAGGGGGGTAAATTCAAAAAGCCTTAATAGCCCCCATAGAGAGGACTAGTGTTGGAATGGCCCCACAGAGTTGTCCTGAGCTGGAGCAAGAGGCCCGAACCTATATCTTTCCCCACCACACACACTGACTGGATGCATGCTGCTTCTGAGAAAAGTGACCTTGGAAGAGAGTGTTCTCAATTTCAAGAGGGTGGATGAAAGAAGACTTTGTCAATCACCAACACTCCCAACACTTGGATGAATAAATTCCTTATTCTTGAATAAGTGATCCTGGCAGCCAACCCTAGCATCCACTACAAAAAGTTTAAAATTCAGAATAATGTTTACCTCTGGGAGTGGGGAAGATAAAAAAATGGTACAATGGAGAGCCCTTAGAAGTAAGTTATTTGTAAGGCTCTAGTTTTTGGTTTGGACAGCAGTTTCACAGGGATTTATGTTATTAAATGAGTGACTAAAAATGAGAATAAATAAAAAAATAATAAAAGACTCTTATATTGGACCAATGATGATAGTATGGCATATATCAAAATCAATACATAAAATGAACTATAACATAGATAATGAACTTGTGATTCTGCCTTAAAGACAAAGGTTAGCTTCAGAAGGTGAATTATCGCATCACCCAGCTGAAATGCTTCTCAAGTACACCTGGTTTGAGAGTATATTTCCTATGCCTCATGTTTCCTCTCACCTTAATATCAAATGAAAGGGTTTTAACCCATTCCAAAGATCAATACATAATCTTTGCAATTTACTAACTCGCTGTTCTTATCCTTTGAGAGGCAATAAAGAAACATACAATGTAATCAGATCTATGGGTCTTGGAAATTAACCAAACAAAGCAATGTAGGATTTCAAAGCCTTGAATTTTAGTATTATTTTCTTGCTTTTTTAAGAGAGAAATCATGGTTTGACGTTCTTGTTTCTTAAACATGAATTCAGGAAAAATGTATATGGGGAGATCATTGAAAGTTTAAATATCTGAGACTCCTGCAGGCAATTTCCATTTCTAGTCTGATTCAGTGATTTCCATTTGCAGTCAGCTTCACTAGAGCGGAAGCCTGTGAACTGTCTTGTGTTTGCTAGCAGCGATTCTCTTGGGGAAAAAAATCATTTGTTTTCTCCGAAGTGTGACTCTTTAGGCAGAGGATGCTGTGAGTGTTTATTCTGTGGTGTTCAAATTTTCCTCTTAGCTTGAATTTCCCTTTACTCAAACACAATGGTAGGATACCGGGTGGAGGGCAGGGAATGGTGAGGGGATAAAGGTCAGGTTTCTGTGCAGGCATACTTTTGACAAAGAACTCCAGTTCAGTTATTTCCAGTTCTACATCTAGACTTGTCTAGAAACCGATGTACTATGTGCTTGAATTTCCAACTTCTCATTCTTTAAACTCCTTTTATGATTCGCAGACATGCTGAAAGTGATTTGAATGTAAAAGAGCATTCAGAGTTATTGTTTCCGCAGTTGCTTTGTTAGTCTGTAAAGTGGATCTCCCTGAACTTCGTAGTGCCAGTTGGGTTCTCCCCATGCATACGCTTGGCACTGCTTGCCATTCTGCTATATGGCATCTGATGGCAACAGACATACATTTTTATACATTTGTACAGGACCTCCATCTTTGAAGTTACTACCCCTACGCAAAAAATATTGCAGTTTAAGGATTTATGTAAATGTTACATTTATAATGATATAGGTTACAATATTTCCTCTTTGAGGAAATATTTCTAAATGTTTCTACATATTCTTTATATAAAATAGTTTGTCACAATTTTCTCCTGTCGTTTGGAGCTTAGAAGAGAGAGTGAGATTTTTGAATAGGAAATCTGCCATTTCTCATTAAATTCTTATTACACTACTAGGCAATAGGTGCGGTTATTGTCATTGTACAAGTGATGAAATGCTGTGAGATGCTAGGTTATTTGAGGGATAAAAGGGACTAATAAGGTTGCTAGTTTGGAAATAATATTCTATCCCATTACACCTAAATTTTGCCAACTTTTTTTTAGAAAGATTTATTTTTTATTTTTTTAAGATTTTTATTTATTTATTTGACAGAGAGAGAGATCACAAGTAGGCAGGGAGGCAGGCAGAGAGAGGGGGGGAAGGAGGCTCCCTGCTGAGCAAAGAGCCTGATGCGGGGCTCCATCCCAGGACCCTGGGATCATGACCTGAGCTGAAGGCAGAGGCTTTAATCCACTGAGCCACCCAGGCACCCCTTGCCAACTTTTTTTTTTTGAGTGACTCAGATTTTAACAGGCATTCAAAACAAACAAACAAAATCCTTACAGTTTGGTTGCATGATAAAATGTTTAGAAAATCTACTTAATATATGTTGCTCAAATTTATTATGGCAAAACATTAAAAAAAATTTTAATGTATCATACAATATGATGTAACCTACCCAGCCCCAAAAGATGTAGGGTTTCTTTTGTAACTTGTAAACATTTCAAGAGAAATATAATTCCAAGGTACAAAATGTTAGAAAGGTGTTGCCTCTGAAGTACATATACTTCTCAATGAAGTGGTTTTTGAAAAGAATCTAGCTCATTTTCAAAAGCAGAGAGCCACAAAATCACTTTTTCCAAAAGGTATAAAGAAACATTTACTTTGGAGTGACTGCAAGTGTGTGCTGAGGATTGAATGTATTTTGTTCTCAATATTTTCTTAAAACCACAGGAAAGGATTAGGTTTTATATATTCTTTCATATCCTCACATCTTTAAAGGAAGACAAAGGTATCAGGGTATGCTATGATTTATTCTCAAGGGAATTTCCATTTGTATTTTATAACTATTTTTGTTTTGATATATAGGATTTTCTAGAGTATACCAAGAAGCCTAGAAAAGACTTCAGAATATGGCAGGGCCTTTGATAAAAGAAAGGCAAATTGTCCCCCATTGTGCTTCCCGCACTACTGGCCAAAATACATATAATTGGATTTGCCAGTTGTACCTTGTTTTTTTTCACCGTCCGGTCTCTCCACCCTTTACCACATACCTACACACAAACACACATGAATGCATATACTCACAGACAATTCTAATATGCAAACCAGAAGAAGTAAAATGTGGATTATGACAATATAGGTAGAATGCTTTGAAATCTCTAGCCGTGAGCATTGGAAAGTAAGCTCTTATACATTTTTGTCATTCTTGTATACTTTTCTCTTTGATTAAATCTTATTTATCAAACTTCTACTATGTTTCAGGATTTATAGTAGAAATAAGGAGGCCAAGTATGGACTAGATAATGTCTCAGTAGATATGGAGCTTAGAGTCAAGTATGGACACTGACCTGGAAAGTGAAGTGTGAAGTATATTAAGGAAGAAGAGGTTCAGTGTAAAAAGTCATTAGATTAAAAGGTGAGGAATTAAACGTGTCTGGTGATGAGGAAGCATTCTTTAAAGATCTAAATCTTAGGGGATCCTGGCTGGCTCAGTTGGTAGAGCATGTGACTCTTGATCTCAGGGTCATGAGTTCAAGTCCCACATTGGGCGTAGAGCTTACTTAAAGTAAGAAATGATCTTTCTATTCATTTTGTTTACTCTCTTAAGTTTCTTACTATGAGTCTCTGAAACTTTAAAATCAGAGTTTCATTGATCTTGTATAAAGAACTACTGTTCCTTAACCACGGAAGCTCTAGATATGAGGTCAGAAAGCTCTGAAGTTGACATAAGGAACTAGATCTACAAAGACAGGATTGCCATTTCCTGTTCCAAGAATTGCACAGAAGTTGCAATCTTGTCCTAGGGGTAACTGCTTTCTATCCTCTAAAGGGAAAAGTTGGCTAAGCTATTAAGAACTAAAATCTAATCTTGAGGCATGTTATGAGATTAGAGTCCAACTGGAAAAATTTAACAAATCTGCTTATATCCACTACATTTCAGTTTGAATTTGTAAATGACAACAAGGTACCCCAAGTAATTTGAAGCAGTCTATAGATATTCACCACTATTATGATCATTGACCTTAGAGCTTCAATTGAAGTTAAATCTGTACATATGGCTGCTAAGTTATCTGATATTTTCAGAAAGAAAATAAAACTAAATGCAATTTTTTTTTAAAAAGGAAGGAGAAAAATAAAATGCAAAAGAGAAAGAAGATTCTCAGTTTGATTATTTTAGACTTAGGATATCAAGTTTACCAGTAATACTGGGTTGAGAGGAATGGAGTGATGAGTTTCCTTGAGGGTTTGCTTAGTCACACCAGGTTTGATTTGACACTTTTTGAGGGAGTTTCAGCAGTCATGAACAACAAGCAGCTGTGTGCTTGTGCATCACACTCAATAATAGAATCCAATCCCAAATGAACAAAGCTTCAAAGAGCAAATTGAGATGGACACTATATTCCTGAATGGAACAATCCCTGTAGAATGAGACCTGGGAAATATTGTCACTGGGGAGAGATGAGGGAGCCTCCATCATCCCTACATTTTCTCATTAGTGCTGTAAGTTCTGGTTAAATTAAACTTTGGTCATTAACTTCAAATTGAACTTATTAGCCAACCAAACTCATCATCTTAAGGAGGCATATTTCTTTTCCAGTGCTCCTTTTCATTGCAGAAGCATTTAATACACAATGTAAACTTGGCTTCACCCTGTTCTGGAACAGACTGAACTCCTGTGAAGCCAAATTTCAGATCCAAGTACAACTGGAAAATTAAGAACTTCAGTTTTGTAGCAAAAGTGTATCATGAAGTCCATTTAATCGCCTGCCATCGTTGCTGTTTCTGTAACCATGTCAACAAAATATAAACAATAGTAAATGTCACTATTTGAGGTGCTTAACCCATGAAGCCACCAAAATTGTATGGAAAATTGTATGGAAAGACATACTTTGGTACAGGAAGCCAGGGTGGAAGGAGTATTTCAGAGAAAGCCGCTCTTTTCTGGCAGAGACTGACCATTCCATGTTGGATTTCTCATTCAGAAGGACCTTTGGAGTTCTACCATCTACTGACTTCATCTGTATGCAATATTTAATGTAGACCTGAACCTTGGATGGTAGAATACTTTCTAAATTGGTTGCTCATTGAGAAGTAAGTTTCATAAGAAAAATCACTCCCTTGGGTGTCTTTTATCCTTCTGAGGATACTATTTTTTTTTAACCAAACAGATAAATGAACATTAGAGAGATTTTACAGAATAAAAGTAAAGTGGAAACCTGAGAATTAATAATTGGAGCAATTTTTATTCACTATTACAGTTACTTTTTTGAAGTATCAAAAGTTAGTACACAAAGTTATTTCCTAATGTACCAAAGGCTTTTTTTTTTAAGACTTTATTTATTTATTTGACAGAGAGAGATCACAAGTAGGCAGAGAGGCAGGCAGAGAGAGAGGGGGAAGCAGGCTCCCTACTTAGCAGAGAGCCCAATGCGGGGCTTGATCCCAGGACCCTGAAACCATGACCTGAGCTGAAGGCAGAGGCTTAACCCACTGAAAGACCCAGGAATTCCTCAAAGGCTTATATTAAAGAGTGCAGTCACTAACCCTAAAACTTCCCATTACTCAGACAACTTCTCCAGAAGTAATAATTTTGTTTCTTAGTAATTATTTCCATATTTCTAACCAAAATGTGCTTTCATTGTTGTTAGTGATTAGCAATTTAGCATTTATCTATTGACTTCTGTTATTTCAAATGGAGATAGATTTCTTTCTTCAACCTGTCTTTCCCTACCCTCTTAATATAATTATGTAACTATTGACTTACTGAATTAAACAGCGTTTACATCATCATAACCATTGTTGACTATAGCACCAAGCACTGTACTATAACTGGATTTTTAATTGTCAAACTTGTTTTTCTTAAATCAACAATTTCCTCCTTTTGTCTTTCTTTCTCTCCCTTTCTCCTCCCCCTCCCCTTTCTTCCTATCTCTCTCCTCTTCTCTTTTTCTCTCTATATGTAATCACCACCATATCAAAACCAAAAGTCACCAACAAATAACTTCTCATATTATCTATTTACTAAGTCTCTTGTTTTCCTGCAACTTGTTCTTCCTCCCTAAGCTGAAAACTGCCCTGGCTATTTTAGAAATCTACCGGATTCCCAGTCACCCTAAGGTTTCCCTTCACTGTTCTCCTGGGTTAGATGCACCCATTCCTGCATCTTACATCTTTATCTTGGTTTACATTACTGCTTCCTCTAATCATTCACTAAAAAAGTAGTGCGTAGGGACAATATTTGGGGGGGGGGCTCATAGATCTGAAACATCTCTCTATGTATGGTATATTCTTGAGTCAAGTTATCTAACCATATATCTGTATTTTTCAGAATTGTTATAGCAGTTTTTTGAAGTCTGCGTCGTTCATCTACTTTTAAAAATAATTTTATTAACTGGGCCACCTAGGTGGAGCCAGTTAAACAACAGTTAAGCATCAGTTAAGCATCCGACTCTTGGTTTCAAGCTCAGGTCATGATTTCAGGGTCATGAGATTGAGCCGTCTATCAGGCTCTGCCCTCAGCACAGAGTCTGCTTGAGATTCTCTCTCTCTCTCTCCCCCTCTCCTCTACCCCTCCCCCTGCTAGCACGTGGGTGTGCACTCTAACAAATAAAATCTTTAAAAAAAATAAGAAAATAAAAATAATTTTATCAAATATGTATGCATCTCTAAATAATATATTGTTTTGCCATTTTTGAATTTTAAAAAACAGAATCATAAGACTTATTTTGCAGCTATTTTCTCTCATTCTTGCTTTTGAGGTTCATTCATATTGGTGCATATAACCTAGTTGAGTTTTAAATTTTTTCATTGATGTATAATAATTCTAATGTATACATATTCTAAAATTTACTTATACTTTCTGGCATTCAAAAGTTGAATGGATTGGTTTTTGCCATCATAAACCATGCTACTATGTGTACAGTGCTACAATAATGTAAAGATCTATTGCTGTGTTTCAAGAATATATAAAGGAATGAAATCTTGGGACCATATAAATGCATGTTCAACTTAACTAGGTTATGTGATACTATATCCAACATGGTAGTAAAATGTATACCCCCATGTTTAGTTCATGTTAATCCTTGTCCTTGCTGATATGTGGTTTCTTCTGACTTTAAAATTTTTCCCAATCAGTTCTACAGGAAATGATGCCTTATTTTGGTTTTAATTTGTGGTCACCCAATGGCTAATGCAGTTGGGCATCTTTTCATGTTCCTACACATTTTGCATGTCCTGTTCTGAGAAATACATCCAGGTCTTTTGCTCATCTTACTATTAATTTGTCTATTTCTTATTTATAATGAGTTCTTTATTTTGGATAGGAAACTTTAAGCAATTAAATGTATTACAAATTTCTCTCAGGTGTTATTGGTTTTTTCACTCTATGCTGTTGTTTGATAAACAAAATTCCTCAATGTAACTTAATTATATTGCATATAGTTAATGCATTTAAATAATCAATATGTTTATTGTTCACATTTATAATTTTTTTCAAGAACTCCTTCCTTGGGACGCCTGGTTGGCTCAATCAGTTAAGCGTCTGCCTTCAGCCCAGGTCATGATCCCAGCGTCCTGGGATCTAGTCCCACATCTGGCTCCTTGCTCAGCAGGGAGCCTGCTTCTCCCTCTGCCTCTACCTGCCACTCTGCCTGCCTGTGGTCGCTCTCTCCCTCTCTGTCTGACAAATAAATTTAAAAAAAAAAATCTTAAAAAAAAAAAAAAAAAAGAACTCCTTCCTTATCCAAAGGTTAAGATGAGGATAAAGTATTTGCTAAAGAGCTTAATTTTTTAGCCCACCACCACCACCACCCCCACCTTTGGCAACCACCAATCTGTTCTCTGTATCTACAAACTTTTTTTTTTAATTCCACATGTAAGTGAGATTATATGGTATTTTCTTTCTCTGATGACTAATTTCTCATTGCATAATGCTCTTAAGGTCCTTCCATGTTGTTGCAAATTAGTTGTTTTGTTTTGTTTGTTTACTAGGGTTTTTTTGAGATCGAATTTTGAGTTACTGATTTTTAATCACTCCTTTTTTAGCATATTTATTTAAAGTTATATATTTGTACCTGTGGATTTCACAAATTTTCCAAATTTCAGGAAGTTAGTGTTTTTCTATTATCTTAGTTTTATTATTTTCTAATTAATTCCATTGTTATCATTGATTAAGGCTTTCTCAATGACCCAAAACATTGTGTGTCTGTTGTATAAGCACTCAAAAACATGGTAAGTCACATGTGCACTTGAAAAAGTATATATGAATTATGTTGCTGTTGTATACAATATTCTTCATTAACCCATTAGGCCATTTTCAAAAATTTTTGCTTAGATCCTGTATATTCTTGTGAATATTTTTTTTCTATGTGTTCCTTAACTATTGAGAGAGTTGTATTGAAATCTTTATATACGCTGGTTTTTCTATTTCTCTTTTAGTTCTGTCAATTTTCTGTGGTTTATGTATATTTTGTGTGATTAATATTTAGGTTTGTGTTGTCTTTCAGTTTTATTGATCCTTTTCCGTTAAGGCTCTATTTTGTCCAAAGTCTATTTTGCCTAATATTTCTACAGCTTCATAGCTTTATTTTTGTTAGCATTTGCATTTTATGTTTTCATTTCTTTTATAGTGAACCTTCTTATGTCCTTATATTTCAAGAGTAACTTTTTAAAGCATCAAAGAGTTGGGTTTGGTTTTGTTTATTGTTATCTGACAATCTTAGACAACTGATAAGAGTAGTCAATTTACCTTTTATGTAATTACTGACATACATGTATTTATATTTATCTTCTTACTATCATTTCTAATTTCATTTATCTGTTTTGTGTTACCCTTTCCCCTGTTTTTGGCTTTATTTCTGATTCATTAAGTTCTTTGTTACTTCCTTTTTATTCCATTAATTTTTAATTTTTGTTCTTTTGGTGATTATCCTAGAAATGATAACATACATTCTTGTTCTGAAAGCTTGTAATATGTCCTGCTATCCTTTTAGAGGTTCTTAGCATCTATTTCTCAATAAGAATATAAGTTCTTAGCATCTATTTCTCAATAAGAATATAAGATAAAAAATAATTTTACATAAACTTTTTTCCCCTTCATTAATATGTGATTTATTAAATGCAAACTTCACATTAAACTTCCTTTGAGTCAGATCTTACCAGAGTACCAAAAAATCACATTTATAATTTCATATGAACTTATTTTCTTACACTTAAAGTCCATTATCAAAACAATAGATATACTTCTGTTTTGTAATAGTGGTTTCTTTTCATAATTTAAATAATATTCTGTAGAACTACAATCATAGTATAAGGTTTATACTCTTTCTTATTTGCGTAGGAAAATTAAGATTTTCCATTCTGATCCTCCCTCATTAGAAATAGTGAAATAAAATGGTAAGCCAGCATTTAGGATTTGTATTGATTTAAATAGAGCCAATATTTCTTTCATAATTTTTATATAATTCTCTAAACTCACACATTTCCAACAAAATAAATATTTCTTACCATCAAGTAGTCCTAATGACAGAGCATGTTCCAAATTCTTAGAAAAACAGCCTAATAATACAGCAAGAGTAAAAAGCCACAAATAAGTAAAATAAAAATTAAAATGATATAAATTATTTCTTTAACTTATCTAGAATAATGAAAGTTAGAATCTCTGGTAAGGTCTAGTCAATACACTAAAGTATCTTTAAATATTTGAAAGTAGATTATGTATTTTAATGATCATTCAAATGTTCTTTAGATACCTTAAGATATCACAATGTAGATACCTAAATAAGAAATATTACAAAAATTTAATTTTTTAAATAATTGTTTTAATTATTAAAAATTTTATTTTAAAATTTTTATTATTAAAATTAAAAAATTTTAATTACATCTCACAAAATCAAGTTTTTGGAATCTCATATAACTACATCAATATTAATTATATTTACCAGTTATATAAATGGAAAGATATAGAAATGTTTGCTTATCATTTTTAACTTTAAGAATAATTATAATAGTCTTGACCTCTTTGATTCAGATAGTTTGTCTGAAAATTGAGAGGAGTATCACTGCAGTCTATTTCCTGCTCTCTTTCTAAGAGAGATATATCTAAATAGAGATGTAATATGAGCCTCTGGTATTTGGTAGCTTTGCTTAAGGCTACAAGTAGAAATAAATATAATAAAACAATAAGCATGACTTAAACTGTTAAGCTGTGTCACTAGCGAACACAATGGAAAATAAGTAAGTTCTGTTAATCTTATGTTACTGATTTTTTTACACCCCCCCCAACCCCACATCAAATATATAAACAACTCTTTAGATAGAAACATTAGGATATTTGGACACCCTCCCTACCCCCTGCAGGTCTACTTTCTGGATGCTATATAGCTTTATAGCCATTTTAAAAAGGGAAACTATTAAAATTTAAATCAGCTTAGAAAATTATTAGTGTTGATAAATTATCTTAGAATTCAAAAATCAAATCTATGGGCTCATATGGCATTTCAAAAAAGTAACCAAAGTTTTCTTCTTGTCTTTTTTGAATGCTTGACTAAAGTTGGAAGAAACATAAAAATTTTAACCCTGTGACTCTTAGCATGCAATTTGTGAACAAATGAAAAGTACACCTTACTGAGAGATATGTAGTTATGATATCAGATGTGTATTGCGTAATGTTGGCAGTATACAGAAAGTTATAATGTATATTTTAATCTATTAAAAATTCTAAACTAAGAAATGTATGGAAGTATTGCCTCTAGTCACCACTGACATTTGCTTTTACCTATTAGATTTAGGATTCTATTCTCAGAATTCGAAAGAAATTCACAATTTTATGGCAAAACTCCTTAGTGTTTCTAGAGTCCCATTTCTTAATTTCTCTGTAGGTTCTCACTTTATTGAACACTTATTTTAATTCTTCTGCTTTAACATTTGATGAGTCTTCTTATTTTTTTGTCTTTGTAGCTATTCGCTCTTTGCCTCCTTTTCAAGATCTTTACTTTACCTGGATTCCAAAATATAAAGAAGACACTAAAATTGTGTCTTTGGCCACATTCCTTTATTTCTTTAAGCCTATTCTTGTTGAGAACCATCTAAGGTCCTCAGGATCAATGCTTCTCTGTTCTATGTGTTCTCTCTCAGCTCTTACCAAGAATATCTACATGGATATTCTTTTTTTTAAAAATTTCATTTCTTTTCAGCGTAACGGAATTCATAGTTTTACAACACACCCAGTGCTGAATGCAATGCATGCCCTCCATAATACCCACAACCTGGCTCCCCCAACCTCCCACCCTCCGCCCCTCCAAAACCCTCAGGTTGTTTTTCAGAGTCCATAGTCTCTCATGGTTCATCTCCCCACCCAATTTCCCTCAACTTGTTTCTCCTCTCCATCTCCGCATGTCCTCTGTGTTATTTGTTATGCTCTGCAAATAAATGAGATCATATGATAACTGACTTCTCTGCTTGACTTATTTCACTCAGCATAATCTCTTCCAGTCCCGTCCATGTTGCTACAAAAGTTGGGTATTCATTCTTTCTGATGGAGGCATAATACTCCATAGTGTATATGGACCACATCTTCCTTATCCATTCATCCGTGGAAGGGCATCTTGGTTCTTTCCACAGTTTGGCGACCACGGCCATTGCTGCTATAAACATTGGGGTACAGATGGCCCTTCTTTTCACTACATCTGCATCTTTGGGGTAAATACGCAGTAGCACAATTGCAGGGTCATAGGGAAGCTCTATTTTTAAGTTCTTGAGGAATCTCCACACTGTTCTCCAGAGTGGCTGTACCAACTTGCATTCCCACCAACAGTGTAAGAGGGTTCCCCTTTCTCTACATCCTCTCCAACACACGTTGTTTCCTGTCTTGCTGATTTTGGCCATTCTAACTGGTGTGAGGTGGTATCTCAATGTGGTTTTAATTTGAATCTCCCTGATGGCTAGTGATGATGAACATTTTTTCATGTGTCTGATAGCCATTTGTATGT